>JBBPCZ010000017.1:4064391-4086407 GCA_037974445.1 Brycinus macrolepidotus | reverse complement strand
TTATCTTATCTTATCGTGTCTCATATATATATATATATATATATATATATATATATATATACACACATATATGAAGGGCATTCTTCATAAATTGTTTTCCACAAATTAAACTGGCAAATGATTTCAAAGGAAGAACACAAAGTATTTAGTCTTTAGGTTTTGCTATAACTGTGATGCATAGAAACTAATCTGAAAGTTCTTCAGTTCTGAGGTCAATTTTCAAGAGATTGAGCCGCAGAAGCAAAGGAGGTGCCTCCAGGTAACAGACCTCTGTCCCGGATCTGTTTGGGCTAAGTGTGGGCTTTTCCTTCATTGGCCCAAGCATCAAACACCTAATGTCCTCCTGCTCAACCAATAAAGAGGTTTGTATGAAAAGTTTCTACACTACACTGCCAATAAAGAACTTGGCTTCACTGTGCCAAACAAGTATTTGCATCCACACAACTTCATCCCTATTTATTCTCACTCAAAGTCGTCTCTCTTTGCCCAAACCCTGCTTTCAGCCCCATCCCAAAGCAGAGATTTACACAGCTTCAACACAGTTCTTATGCAAAATATTTATTTCGCTTCACATACACTCTGAAACATGAACAGATCTGGACAAGAAATAAATAGATACAGTGAAGATACAGTAAAAAAAAAAAAAAAGCCACAGATAGACGATAGGATTACAAAAAATGAAGCTATTTACAATTATACACCACCCAATAAATAATATTTAGGCCACACACTGAAAAAAAAAATAGCACATTTAATCATTTCACATACCCGCTTCAAACGTACACATAAACAAAGTAGGACCTTTTAGGTTTAGGTACATTTTATATACTGAAATATCTGAAGCATGTTGCAGCGATGTACACATTTGAAGCAGGAGGCAGTCGGTTCAAAGCAGAATGTTGTTGCTCTGAATACACATCCACTGTAAACTGTAATAGTTAATAGTTTAAATAAAAGTTTCAAAATATTCCAAAAAAAAACAAAAACAAAACAAAAAAAGATATGCCCTGACCGAAGAGTTTCAAGTAAGGAGAGTCTCAGTGCCCCTTATTCCAGTAGCAATGGAGCCTGCAAGAAAAATAAAATAGGAAAGAAAAATTTATAATAAAGGATGTACTGTAATAAATATAACATTTTCTGTGCAATAAATACATTTTGAATTGTAGCCAAAAAAAATGACATGAAACAGGCGTAGAAATAAAGTCAACTTTATTTCCATGTTTCCATGCCTCCTCTTTGTCTGTTGGGTGGGGGATGGAGGGATGGAGGGATGGAGAGATGGAGAGACAGAGAGATGGAGTGATGGAGGGATGGAGAGATGGAGAGATGTCACTCCTGTGTTACCTGGCTCTCAGCAGCCCAGTCCGCTGAAGGAGCCGATGCGCTCCAGTCTGACCCCGAAGCAGCTGCGCAGCCCTCCCTTCTTGAAGCGGCTCCACGAGCGCTTGGAGACGGCCAGCAGGTCCCCCAGCACGCGCTCCAGCGCGCTCTCAGCGCCGGGCACCTCCGGACTCGAGCTTCGGTGCTCCATGCTCGCGTCGTCAGTGCCCAAATAAGGCACCGGGGCTTCCTGCTCCTCCTCCAGGAGCTCTTTCAGGGTCTGGTGAGGTGGAGGGGAGTCACTGTTAGTGCATCTGTCTCGCAGTTGTGGGTTATTAACCAATGATGGACAAATCAGGCGATAAAATATTGATATAACAAAGTTAACAGAAACAGTGCATTTTTGTTTCCTTTGCCCAGTAACTTATAGGTGTTATGTACAAATCTGCACCCCTGAAACGGTTCGGTATATGCATGTATCTGTACACGATGTCTTTAACTAGCGCATGGGCAGCGCTGGGACGTGCGTAAAACCCTTTCCACGCCAATAAGAGAGATTCCATCAACAGCAGCAACTCAGAAGCGAAAAGACGAGACGCAGATGGTGCTGATGGGAAGTTTTCTGCTTATACCAAACTTTTGATTGAGGTCTATGTGATGTTTTCGCCGTGCGTAAAAGCGGACTCACCTGGAGACCGGAGAGCGGCTTGGCACCGGCCAGGCTGAGCAGCAGCAGCGAGCACAGGCAGAGGACCGACACGCTGGAGAGCATGGTGGGTGGGTTAGGGGTGTGTGTATGAATGAGTGTGTGTGTGTGCAGCTGGCTGGCTGGCTTGGCCCGGTGGTGTTGGCGCACTCCTTCGCCCTTCAGCTGTCCCACCTGGTGCGCTCTTATAGGCGCCCTGCTTTCGTCACGGCTCCTGCCCGAAGAAAACGACGGTGAAGAGGGGGTGGGAAAAAGAAGCCCCCCCCCCCCCCCCCCCCCACCTCCCCCCTTCCCTCAGCAAGATTCATACGAGTGTAGGAAGAGAAGGGAGGACCACCGAACAGGTAATCCGCCCCCATTTGACATTCTGTGGGGGGGGCGATGAGAGGGAGGGGGGGGGTCTCAAATCAAACCAGTCTGATCCAGCTCTTGGCAGGTGGTGGAGGATTCGACTGATGCATGACTGCATGAGGTTTTAATACACATTTGCAATGAACGCAGCATAGCTAGCCTAAGTGTTGAGTTGTTAATTAACACACTCTTATACGTTTTCTGACATGGTTCGACATACTGTTAGATGGATAGACAAAATTCTGGCTTTAACGGGGCTACTACTGGTTTTAGCCAGACTTTGTTGGATGACCTAACTGCCTTATGAAAGAAAGACAAACAGACCAGCTTGACAGATGGCTAAAAAGCTCCTCCAATAATATTTAAAGTAAAGCTGGATTATTTGCTGAAGAATAAAACCTACCACACAAGTAAGGAATATGTAATGTACAACATTTTATAAGCTTTGTATGTTTATAAATACTAGCTGTCATAAATAGTATTGAATTATAGGTGGAAAGTGAACATACAATTTAAGCAATTTCCTCCAGGATCAGTAAAGTTTTCTGATTCTGATTCTGATTCTGATTACATCACCAAGGTGCCAACATAATATTACAAATCACATAGTGATGACTGAAGAAATTAGTATTAAACTAGATCACAATAATCAGATCAGGGAAATTATCACTGTTGGAAAAAAAAACTTTGCATGACTATTTTTTTTGGCATATTTTGGAAATTGCGGCTTCTCTACGTAATGTATAAAAATCACGATGGACCCATAAAAAGGCTCTAAAATGACCCCAAACAAAATATTTTTGCATTATCTTCAATCATAAGTTAGGAATGTTTTCCTTCTCTAAATTGACCATTTTGGAGACACATGGTTTTGTTCAAACAGTGATGAAATGCTACAGTTGCTGTGATGGTTTCTGCTTGAATCCATCACTAACGATGATTGTGACCGCAATCACTAATGAAATGCACAATAGATGCAGGCATATATGCATCATTAAAATGAATATTAAATTAATTGAATTGTTTTTATTATTTAAAACAGTTCTATTCGGATTTTAAGTAATGAATTGCCTCTCCTCACCTCTCCAGGTCTGGATGTGTGAATGGATGTGGACTCTTCTCAGAGCAAGCTAATCCCACTCATCCGACCTTTGATGCACTTCAGGCCTGTTCTTTAAGCTTTTCTGCTTTTGCAACTTTTTGCAAAAGTTTGTTGTGTAAATTAGATTTTTCACAAAACTATCGCTTTAACCTGCCGTTACTTTTGTTTATCAGTCTGTCTTTGTGTCAGACATTTTCTCCGTGGGCTACCCTGTATCTATTTCTAGCTCCCACATTTCTCCTGGGCAGCTCTATCGGCCCCCCTCACCCCCCCAGCACAGATCACTGAGCACTGCTCTTTCCGTGATTAAGAGCCATAGAGCTAATTAAGAATTTTAATGGCAGGCCGCGCCAGAGTCTGTTCCACATGTCCTTTATCTGAAGGGCAGATCATTTGAAATGTCACACACTGAGGTGGCCAAGCAAGGCTTTAGGTAAGGCCTCGGCGCTACTGGAGGGTTTTCATACGAGTCCAATCTCCTGCATCATTCAGAAACCAAAACACAACAATGAACGCCGCTTGTTTCCATTGCTGCACAGCTAGCCTCGCATTGGGGATTAGCTAAGGACAATTTGCATTAGAAGAACTCATTCACAGTAGAGGGTTTTACAGGTTGTGTTTCATGAAATGATCAAAATGTTGAGCAGAAGGAGAAGTATCTGCAGACAAGCTCCAGCGTGATCCACTAACTGTTGTTCTGTAGCTGCCAACAGGCACTAAAGCGCTAATCAGTCCCTGTCTGCCTCCATAATGCTAGCTTCAGTTCGACACTAGCTGGAGACCATCGCTCATGCCAGCTCTTTCTGCCTGCCGCCCTCACGCAGGATGGCGCTGGGCCTCAGGGCATGAGAGCTGGGGCTCTTACACTTTCCCTTGTGTGGCAGCTGAAAAAGCCAGCAGGAATGTTAAAGGGAACGGAGGCATTCATCTTCCAGGATCATTTTCATTCGGCCTCCTGCGCTCTTCTCCTTAGATGCAAGCTGGATTTCTTTTTTTTCAGCTTCCCTTTGGTGGCTGCACCACGCATGATTTACCACATCACTTTTGTTATATCAGCTGTTAATTGTTCACAGGGACACAGATCCAACAAACGGATGGATTGCAGCTAACTAGCGAGTGCGCACGTTTTAATGACCGAGGCGAAAAGGAGAACCAGCATTATTTAATGTAATTAAACCATTGTATAAAATTGACTTTTCATCAAAACATTCTTTTAATGCCACCTACTTCTGCTTATTGGTCTGTCCGTAGTAACACACAGAGGTTGCCATATGCTGTCATGAGCTCTCATAAGTTGTCATGATGAGCATTATGTCCCTTCATACTGCTTGATGTCATGGCATTATTTTATCATGTGACCTAAACTGATATTGCATTGTAGCATCTGCCATGATGATTACCTGTAATGCTAATATAACATGACAACTCATAACTGCGTATAACATCTGCTATCCATGGCATTGTTATGTCAGTGTTCTGTGGCAGGGTTCAGGTAAAGTGTTACATCAGACATTTTCTCCAAAGGCCACCCTGTAATTATTTTAAGCTGCAATGAAAAATACTGATAAAAGCACCAGCCTTAATTTTGTCCTTACATTTGTCCATTGTAATTATTCTCAGATTACCAGGGTAAAGAACATACTGTATGTGCTGATTGTTTTTACTAAGCAATGTTGATCAGTGTTGTGAATGCTCCAGTATAGTCTGGAACCCAGCAGCCCTCTCTTGGTCCACCTTTTGTGGAGCAATTGGTGATGTCACTGTCTGTGTGTATATATGGACCCTGTTTGGTCATTAGTGTGTTTATGCATTAGTGAGCTGTATTTTCATGTTTATCATGTTTTCTGATTAGTTCTTTGCGTCTCCTAGTGTTGCCCTACTTAGATTGTCTTTTAGACCCTCTTGCTGTACTCTCCTAGTCTCTTTTTACATGATCATGAATACTCTTCAGATCACTCTGTCTTCTTGTTCTGTGACTGTTATGTAACAGTTACAACAAAAATGACAAAATCAATCAAAAAATATAATCCAAGGATCTTAAATAGGAGTTCTGCCAATTTTCCAAATTTCCACATAAATTCTTAAGATATGAAGTCGTTTAAAGTGATTTGATGTGAAATGCTTCAATCTAGAGTGAGCACCCTCTAAAAGTTTGTTCATAGAAAGTTGGTAAATAAATGAATTGCCTGATGTCTGAGACATTGTTTTACAATAGCTTTGCATATTCATGACAGAGAGGTCCATGCTGTAGATATCATTACCTCAGGTTCCTGTCACCACTATTGTAAAGAAATGTAGGTAAAGGAAATAGACAAAAAAGAAGAAAATTAACACTGCTGTCAAATTAACAATGTCAAATTAACATTGTATCTGACATGTGGGGTGAGAAATATGAATTTGTAATTGGGACAACCTGAACTGTGAGAAAATATGTAAGCTTTGTAAAGGATTTGTGGATGCACATCTTAGTCAGATTAGTCAGATTACTTCATACATAACTAAAGACTTGGTTTGCCTGCTAGAATATTTAGAAGAATGCAAGTGGAACTATGGTGAAAATTAACATTGCAGTTTTTCTATTGCACAGGTGCTAAAAGGCTAATTTCAAGAGCATTTAGGTATCGCTGTGTTTTAATGTTCTCAAATACATTGTAGTAGTTCTATGGTCAGCATCATTGCTAAAATTACATTTGCCTAAAGTGACCTGACATGTGTTCAGTGTGTCACTGATTATAATCACAGCCATTGTGAATCATTTACTGTTATCTCCTTTAACCATCTTTCAGCAGTTATGTTAAGCTTAGATAAATGTCCAATGGTCTATATCTGTCTTGTATTTTACTGTTCCCCCTGAAATCTGCTTATGACATTTGTGTGATTCAAAGGAACAAAACCAGTTGTAATTCATTTATACACATCTATTTTCCAATCATTCTCAGAATAACTCTTAGAAAACAGTGCTGTTTTCATAACTGCACCTTTAAGACTGATATATGTCAATGACCTCTGTTTTGGTTGGCTGCCCTGTATTGTGCCAGGCTGAAATACTCCTAATAACTAAAGCCTGAATGGGCGGGGCTAACCTGCTGTAGACTGAATAGGTGGATGTATATAAAGGTAAAATCACAATAAAATCAGTTCATTCAACATGAGCTGCTTTTGCAACTTAATTTGGACTCACAGACTTTAAAGTGAACAGTACTGAAAAGGTTTAACAGTGTTTACACACAATGTAATATTATAATTTCCAGAAGTCAGGAAATTAGTTTTCCATGATATAGGCCTTGTAATGTGTCCCATTCATAGAAAAAGAGCAGATTATGTTTTGTGACAGCTGACCTTGGCAAGGTGAGGGGAATTGCTGTCCACTGGTGACCTTAGGCGTACGTGTGGCTGCTCCAGAGCACCCCATTGTGTTTGCAGTGCTTTTCCATGAAGATTATAGAAGCAACGTACAACTGAACTCTGTTAAAATTGTGTGATTTTGTAATTATAAGGTATTTCTGAATACTTTTGAACATGTAGTGTCACAATGCCCATTATCAGCTGAAACTGATAACACATCCCTGTACAAATGGGGCAGCACGGAGCTAGCTGGCAGCACGGAGGTACTGAAAGTGGGCACTGACCAACATGCTGTTTAGGAGCCACCAGCTCTTTATCCGTTATGGCTCACATAACTGAGGGGAAGCGCTTTCAGAACAGTGGCCGACTCCTTGAATTGTTGATGTGGTCTCCACAGCAACCCACTCTGGAGTGGAGTTGTGTGAACTGGAATCGTCCAGTTCACACAAGGACAAACCAGGAAAACAGCACCATGGTCCCTGTTATGTGACTTGGCTGTTGCAAATGTTTGTGCGGCTGCAACTGCATAGCTGTCATTGCCTGATTTGTGCGCTGTAATCTATCAGTGTGTTTCATGGTCAGCTCATCATGAGCAGGAACTTCTTGAACTCATGACCTTATTCTTGGCCCAGGGGTGTCAAATACTTACAAAGTACTTATACTTTGTTACTAAAGTATTTTTTGGAATATTTGTACTTTTTCTTATACTGTATTTTCTGGGGTACTATTGCATTTACTAAGTAATTAAAAGTTCAAAGTCAAAGCGAACTTTATTGTCATCTCAACCACATACAAGTATTCAGAGAGGCAAAATCGTGAAGCTAATGCTCCACAGTGTACACATAGACATAGTGCAAATAAAAGTTATACAACACAATTAATACTTATTCTTTTAATCAGTTACATTTCTACAAGAAAAAATGCATGCATTTTACCTCCTCAAAGCACCCTCAAAGACCTTCAAAACGCTGTAAATCTCTTAAGACTAGGAGATTTGTCATGTGTTTTTCTCTTGTCAATCAGTTAAAACATTCGATCAAATTAATATTTGGCCACAACTATAGTAATTCGTCTTTTGACAAGTTAGTCCTTCACAAAAGAGTTAACACATGGATGGGATCAATTCATGGCAAGGATGTGCTGACTCTTAATTTGATGTATTAAACATTTACCTTTCACTTTTAGGTACTTATGTACTTACATATGTATCACGTTTAACTGAGTGATTACATAATTCCACACTACAGATACTTTCACGTAAGTACAATTTCTCTGTACTTTTTCCACCCTTGTCTTGGTCTGTTGTGTCTTGGCACAATGTGTGGTTGTGTATTTCTTTCCTCATTCCTGGAGATTAAACATTGGTTTTTGGTGATAGGCTGCAAGAAGCTGTAAATTAATGTTATAGAATGTGCTGTATCACCCTGGTCTTAAGTAATCTTCCATGAAAGAGATGAGGATTACTTTTAGCCTCATTACTTTCAATTACATCACTTTCCAATCGCAATAAAAGGTATTAGATGCACAAGATCAGCATAAGCCACCTTTGTTGGAGATGCGGGTGGCCTACACTTTCTCTGAGCACAATCGTTAGTGTACTGTTGTAAGGCTGTCAGCTAATCCAACAGGAGAAGATCTGATTCGCAGTTCTGGGAATTGTGATTACAAAGTGTGTGTATGATGTGTTAAATTGTTATTCTTATCATTATACAAGTGTTCAGAAGATCTTTTTTTAGAAGTAAGCATCTGGTTGCTTCAAGAGCTTGAATACGTAGCTCTTCTTCTAAATGAACCACTATCTACTTCCTTTTAGGAGAAAAAAAATGATGAAAGCTAACCAAAGCTAAGGGCTATCGTGATCCTAATCAACTGAAGTATGAGCCCTCTGACCCTCGACGTTACTCACACATATTCATGTCTCTTGGAGGAATCTCACAGCTGATAACGGTCAGGATGGTCTGTCAGACATGTCCTTTCAGAAGTGAGCCTGTCAGCAGCATCTTCACACATTGCTGGATGACACGACCATCCGGTTTTATCATTTGAGCAGCAAGAATAGCCCTAACAAACAGCTGCTAGCATGCTAGCATGCTAACATTTCCTTTTCCATTCAGAAATCATTAAAAACCGCTGCCAAAAATACCCAGTAAAGGCCTTTGTGAATGCAACCAGGAAAGTCTGGTTGACGTTTAACCCTCTGCAGAAAGGTATTTTATCCAAGTTCATTTTTTGGTTTCGCTGGGTTTTGTGTGTGAGTCATGACGCGTGTGTAATGAACAATTTAGCGGTTATCTCAATTTGGATTTACGGCCATCAAGCTTTGGGAGGCTCAGCAGGTAATTGCAGCTGATTGGTATTACTAACACGGTCCCCTCCTTACACACACTAGCGAAATGCATGTGCACTATAACTGGTACTGTTTTTTATTTTATTGTTCTTGGTATTTACCTGGAAAGTAGATGTTAAGAAAAGAGAACTGGAAATTAATCCAGGAAAATGATGCTGCTACCAAGTATGTCCTAAAGGCTTCAGAGAATTTGATAAAAGTGTGTTTACTGAGTGTGTTTACTGAACATGAGACAAGCCCTTCCTGACAACTTATAAAGACCTACATTTACAAGGCTCATTCCAACAAATGTCAGTTGTCGTAACAGATGGAGTGAACAAAAGCGGCCTTTATGTCATTTGACGCTTGTTAGAGGAAGCCTATTTAAATGTTTATGTAGGTTTATGTCAGATTTTGAGAAGTTTCATGTAGGTGTTGTGTCGATTTATAAATGAAACCCTTCATCAAAAGATAAGCACAATGTGACTGGTCCTATTACAATAATAATTTAAAAAAATAATTTAATTATAAAGAAACTAAAACATTCCTCATGAACCTTTCAATCCGGACAAAACTGGTTCTAATAATGGTAACCAGTTCCTGGAGACTGTTCATAAAAAGCTGTTCATGGTAATAGGAAGCTATTTCACATTACCATACACTTGAATGGACAAGTTAAATATTGTTCAAATAAGTTATTGGGGAACAGGCAGTAGCATGCAAGCTATCACACTTTTGCTTCATCGTGCAATCTGAGATTACTGCATCACATCTTGGGGTCCTGGTAAAGGATGGGTTTATGGGTTTACCGTCCCATCCTATGTTCGTAGCACAACCAACACGCCCGTCCACTCCATTACATCACATCCCGAGGGTCAGCCGCTATCCGTCAGGCTGCATTCCAGCCCGCTGAAAGGCCTCCACATGACATGAGTGCTGTAACCTCTGTGCTGTCGCCTCTCACAGAGATAATGCTATTTTAGCGGAACTAAGACCTAATTTGTTATATTTAGCCTTGCTTATGGCTATATTTAGCACCGATCACTCAAACGAGACCATGAAAGTTCCCATCCATCAGCAAGGAGGAGTTGTGTTGCTCACCAGCTTGCCATTAAAAGTATATCATCATACCATTTAGAAGTTCAATTGAACACGGCATGCACCATTGATCTAATAGTAGTCCACCCACAACTTTACAGAACACTGGCAAATTCCCATTCAGTCTAATTCATTCATTCATTCATTCATTCATTCGTTTTTTGTAACCGCTTAATCTGTACTAGGCTCGCGGGTACCTGGAGCCTATCCCGGGGTCAACGGGCGTGACGCAGGGACTCACCCTGGGTGGGGCGCCAGCCCACCGCAGGGCACACACACACACACACACACCATTCACTCACACACTCACACCTACGGTCAATTTAGAATCCCCAACTATTCAGTCTAATGAGCACACAAATCAGTTTGATCAAAATATCTAAATTCAGAGTGCAAGTGTAGATCAAGAGTAAGTTTTTTCATGCGTGCAACCAAGCTAATGTTAGCATGAAGGCGAATTCCTTAATAGATTTTTTCCCAACCTGCCTGCTTTGACCTTTTAGATTAGATGCAACAGAGTCCAGATTGGTGGCAGAGCATTTTAAACTCAGTGTTAAGTAAGTAAGTCTGATGTGAATAATTCACATGCTTTGACCATACTTGGTGTGTGCCACACAGTTTAGGTTGAATGGGATTTTTGTTGTCGTACTATAAAACTGAGTTGCATAAAGTAGAAAAAGTTTAAGATTTTTTAATGCCACAATAAGGACAAAGGCTTCAATACTCTACCTTTTTAATAGTTCATTTTCTTTGTGTAAAAAGTCCTCGCCCGTTTGACACTGCACACCTTAATCAGAATCAGAATCAGAAAACTTTATTGATCCCAGAGGAAATTGCTTATATAATGACTGCACAGACACACACAGACACAGACACAAGAAAAATATAAAATAAAAAGTCTAAATAAAATCCAAATAAAAATCTGTAGAAAAAACTCAATATGAAAATACACTATGCTATACACACAAATGCTGCGTATAAATACTATACATAAGTAACACAGTTAAGTGAAATCTAGCGACACAGATGGTACTTAGGAGTACGTTATTCAAATGTTGAAGTTTAGTAAAGGTAGGGGTTCTATGTTCAAATGCTTCCTCTCTATGATGAAAAATCTGTTGTAAATGGTTCTTTAAAAACCCTTTAAAAATGTTCTATAGAGCACCAGAAAGATTTCCACTATTATTGCAAGTAAAAGGTTTTACTATAGGGAACTGTACAATTGTGTAGAGGGACTTTTGTTAAGAATGTTTTTGTCTGCATACTTAAAAAGAAAAGAGACAAAGCAGTCTTTATGTTTTAATGAACGTGTAAGTGTTAAGAACCTCCATATAATTCCCAGATTTTATATCAGTGAACGGACTTTCCTGTAACCATACATGATTCCAGAACCATTCAGAAATATGAATATATTTAAATATATTTAATATATAAAGACAAATATTACATGTTAATTAGTCTTGGATGGGCACGCAGGTGAACACTTTTATTCAGAATGTGTGTCTTTCTCTCCTAGAGGTAATCGGCATAACTTGTATTCTATCACTGACCAATATATAAATCTATATCTGCTGCATTTGTACACAAAAGCTGTCTTTTACACTGTCTGAAGCTTTTCATGAGGAATGAACCAATGGAAATGCATCAGAATGGCTTATTTTCAAAACCTTTTACACTGACTTACATTGAAAGTAGAGAATGTTTTGCCTTACCCTGTAAAAGTAGCATTTTGGGTATTAGTGCACTAAACTTTTGAATGTTAATGTACTGTTAATCTTCCATTCAAATAAACATTAATTAATTAATAAAACAAACAAAGGTTGATTAAGCTTCAAAATGAATTAAGCTTTAAATGTTTCAGTGTTTACCCTACTAAACAATTGGTATCGATACAGCACTGAGTGTTTTAAATGGTTGACCATACTGTTTGGTATCAAGCATTGAGATACTACACTTGAAATCAGACTTCTGGTATTGTAAAGTTTGCCCAACCTCACAACAGTGGGTACGACACATTTGTGGGTGGAGGATGGAGAGGCCAGTTTTAGATCTTTACACAGACCCAACAAGCCATAGGACCATGACAGTTCTTTCTAATACACCAACACGCAGTCAACACTGTTATTTGTCCTACGGGGATACTTATTTTGACTAGAATGCAAAACATCAATACTGCCGGCCAGTTCTAAGCTATGAGGCAGAATCAGTAGTGATACGTGACACATTCCTTATCTTTGCTCACAACAAGCAGCAGCCCAAGCTTAATGTAGTCAACTGAGAGTCGATTCGGTTTCCATTCTCACACAGAAGGCAGCGTTAATGTGGGAAATACTCCTCTACGGAGCTGGGATAGATAACTTGCTCATGGGCTTTTAATAAGTGCAGAATGACGTTGTTCCATTTGGGGGCCCCCGCTGTAGCTCGAGGTGTATTTTTGTAGAGTGCATCTACCAATGAGTAAGAGAGAAACGGACTCGCCCACATGATAGAGAAAGAGTAGTTCGGTTGTTATGGCTCTGTGAAAGTTTACTAGGATGGAAATCAGTTCTAGCAGACAGATTATACTTATGGTATGTACTGTATAAAAATGTACACCTCCTCTACAGAGAACAAACTTCTGCACATTTTAATGCTCACTTAGTCTTTATGTGCTGAATGTAAAATATTGGAAAAATTAAAACACTACTTATGTTAACTTCAACCAAACGAAATGACCAGGGGTTTTCAAACTTTTACCTGTAACTGTATGCTCTCTGTCAAAAGGTTGTTTCTTCTTTGGAAATTTGAAGTTACTTCAAGAAAAACTACCTGCAAAAGCAGGTTCTTAACGTGAAACTTGAAATGTGGGTGGGGGTGGGGGGGCAGACAGGTGGGCTTTAGGTGCTCAGGCATCTGCCCTTTTGCCCCCGCTTACTGGCAACAGTTGGCATTTATGGGGCTACGCAAAGATGTATTGTTATGCAAATGAACTACACATGCACCTTCCCACACAAGGCATAAAAAAAACATTTTTAGGCCCCTAAAGAACCATTCAAAGAATCATTTTGGTAAATGTGAGCAGGAAGAACCTTTTTAAACAACCCAACACATAATGAAAAGGTTCAAGGAAGAACCCTTAAATTTCTAAAGAACATTTACATAATGTGAAGGTTCATTAAGTCTTTCAAAGGGTTCTTCACACTCGCATCTCATTTACAGTACTGCTTCTTTAGGGGACTAAAATCTACTACAATACATTACGCTATTGCAAACCAAAAGAAAAACATGCCTGTATAAAACATGCATTTCCAGACTTTTGTCTAATCTGGGATTGCCTTCAATCTTGCTTGCTCTCATGGATGTGAATTTTTAAGGCCTGGGTTTTACTGTGCAAAATGGTCCAGAATAATGGCCACATCAGGGCCCTGTAGCTCTTTTGCTTTTTCATAGTTCACTATTTTCCCTAGTTTGGACTAGGGCTGGGCAATATGACCAAATTTATCATTATTGTGACAAATGATATGCTTTTCTGAGCATATTGTGGATGTCATTTGTATTTCCAGAACACCGATCAACTCCATGATTCATTATTAACACAGAATACAGTGATTAGCCCTGTTTAATTAGATTTAGTGCAATGCAGTGTTTAAAAGGTTGAAAACATTTGTACTCATAGTTTATGACAGTATTCCTTTATATGTGGCAGTACTGGCTCTTTTTTGTCTTTTCAAACTTATCAGAAGTCCAAAAAATAAACATAATAACCAAAGAAAACAAGAAAGAACATGCTTATACCCAAGGCGTATAGTGTTGTAGAATACACCCAAAGCAGATAACTAGAAGATAATTGAATTGTGTTAAAAGAAGTAAAAAAAAGCTTCTTGTTTACTTAACTGAAAAGCAACCATTAGAAAGTAACCTGTATCCAAACTTTTGATGGGCAGCTTAAGTTATCTTCAAAGAAATATAACCCATTGGTTTCAGGAAAGCTTGCTTACTCTTATCTTATGCTACAACTTTCATGAGGTAAAGATGTCACTTCATGGCATATTTCAGTTCTCATGCATCCAACATGTCCTGTTTTGCCTGCACATCTGTATAGTTGCCACATGAATCCATTAGCGCTTCTTTAAGAGTCATTAAACTGTCTTTAGCGCTCCCAGCCCACTCCCCCGCAAACTCCCTGACAGATATGAATGAGTGACCGTGGGGCTCAAGCTTCCCCGCAGTGGCGGATGTTGGAGTAGCAAAGCTAAAAAAATCACTACTGCCAGGATAAAAGATGTATTTTCCCCCTCGACATTGTCCTTTTCAGTGCTACATTCCAAGGACAGAGGTTTGGAACAGTCTGGACTTTGTGTGGCCAGGGGCTTTTAATAGCTTCCACTTTCCAAGTTCTTTCTTTATTTTAGGTTTTCACCTTTGTGGCCGAGAGTAACGGTCAGCTGCATTGTAGACTTTGGTAATGAGTCTTATTATTAGTCTTTTTCTAATGGATTTCGGCTGGCTTACATCACGGGGTATGCCGGAGAGTTCCTAATTAATGGCAGTCCATTGTTGGATTCATGTATAAGCTATGACTGCCGTCCTTTGAAATTGCGCCAAAAGCCCAACAGCACTGGCTGTGCCATTCAAGCACAAAGCTCCACTGAACAGAATAAACATGAACAAGAGTCATAGGGGGCTGATCTGCATATTTGGCCCTTGTGTTCGGCCCCTTATGACAGGGCCACTGGCGCTCGCTGCCCCACACCGCTGCCATTTTTGGGGAGGAATGTGGCGGACCCCTAGCGCTGGTTGGTCACACATGAAGGACTCACCCAGCAGATGGCTGAAAATGGACAAATGTCCTGTAATATGAGTTACGGGACCGAGTCTTCTCTACCCATTTCTTCATTTCTTTTCTTGGTTGTTTTCAAGCCTGTCCTTTGTCAGTGTTCTCCATATCAGTTCACTCTTTCAAGTTCATTTTTAAATGAGAGCATTTTTATAGATGTGATAGACATGCACTGTTGATATGTTGCGAATACATCAAATGAATAGTTGGAAAAAAATCAAATGTACACAGTTTTCCAGAAGCAGATGTAGTAGATCAACCAAGACATGTCTGGAGTTCAAATGTTGCTTCTTTAGCTCAGTACTGGAGCCATGAGGGTAATGTCGCTAACAAGACAAGCATTTAGGTTACTATAATCCCAAAACTTCTCTCAGCTTGTTCAAATCACATGCAGTTCTTCATTAAGGTGGTACAGAGGTTTGAATGGGTCGAGAGAAGTTCTGGGGGCGTTTTTATTAAAAAACAAATTGGGTAACTATCGTGTTTGTTAGCAACATTAGCCTCACAGTTCCAGTGCCATACTAAAGAACCAAAATATGGACTCCAAACATGTCTTGATTTTTCCTTTAACTGATATTTCTTTCTTAAAATGATGAGAAATGTGACCAATATGTTTTTTCCTCGAGCTACAAGCTGATGTAGCTAATAAATAATGTAAGCTTATACCTTACTGGTTAGCAATGTACAAGCTGCATGCCTAAAGCATCCCGCACTTACCTCAGACAAGCTGTATATTGTCGTTTATAATAGTCTTGCTTATGTGATTTGTGATATAAAAGACAAAAGTATAGACAAAATGTTGACTTTATTGTGGCTGCTACTTGTATACTTGTAGTACTTGTATACGATTACGCAAACAATTGTATATAATGGTGTCAGAAACCACATAAAACGGATTACATGTGCACTTGCATAACAATTCGACATGGTCTGAGTAAAATGTGAGATTATTCTGACATGCAGTTAGCATGGTAGTAAGTAGAGAGGCACACGCATACATTGCATGTTAGTTATTTTTGCCCATTTAGGGTAAGAAGGAAATAAATTTGACCTCTCTGGATGTTGGATTTATGAACTCGGACAAAATCAGCCTGACTTTAGACTGGAAACTGCTGTTTTTTGCCCTATGCTGGTAAAGAAAGGTTGCTGTTTTGTTTTGTTGGTTTTTTTGTTTGTTTGTTTGTTTGTTTTGCAGTGACCAGTGAGTGTGCCTTAACCTGCCCTTGACCTGCAAGTGTAAGTTTATGAATAACAACACATCTCTTCATATATGATACTCCGTTGAATGAAGTAATATGTAATTCTGTACTTTAGGGCATCTTAGGGCACAATGTATCTACAAACCGTCTCATAAATTTACAGAGTAAGCTCTATGCAACAGCACCGCTAGTGTGCCAGCTGTATACAAGGGGAGGAGACTAGCTGGAGATTGGATTTGTGGAAACACAGAACACTGATGTTGTGCTTTTTACATGCTTGGGATTATACTGACAAAGTAAGTGATGAAGTCTGTGTGTCTTCTGAGGAGTGTATCAGTGTTGCTAAGCTCCTGTGGGCCACAAGGTTTGGAGGTTGAGTCCCTGTGGCGGCATCTGCCCCGTGACAGCCGCATTATCTTTCGGAATGTGAGCCGAGTCATTTCCAGTAATGATGCCGCCAGCTTCCACACCTCTGTACAAGTGAGTGTGGCTGATGTGCAGAGAGAGAGAGAGAGAGAGAGAGAGAGAGATGCTTGTCAGTTTGACTTGTAGGCCCCTCATTCAGTAAGATGTGATGCAGAGGTTAATTGTTGAGCTATATAATGAGTGTTAATGGTGGTGCTTCTGACATCAGTAAATATGGCAATAAAAAAATGACATCACAGATGGGGAAGGCAATTCTTGTGAGAGGAATTTCTCCAATTACCATATGTATATAATGGTACGTAATAAAAAATAACCATGTACATGGTATATATATGTCATACTAAAAACCCAGTATAACTATGAAATAGTAAAAATGATGTAAAAATGATACAAACCATATTGTCAGTCTTGAGATTGCAGAGAAAATAGAAGAAAAAGTCTTGAGATTGCAGAGAAAATAGAAGAAAAAAATTGGCATTCCCATCTCAGTAACAAGGTCAAGCACCTTCAGTCAAATCCAGTCTGTACAAAGCTTGAAACACTTGTGGAAAATGCCTCTCAGAGCCTCTAGACTCTCTCTCAGTGTGAGAAGTCAACTGATGTAGAGACCCACTGCCCTGTCGTGTACTTTCAAGTCCTCTCCACCTCACTCGGATCCATGATTGCTCATTGAGATCAGACCTGCTCGCAGCATGGGAGCGAAGGCATTGAGAAGATACAGCCAGCGCACCGTGTATGTGACAATATATTACACTTTCACTGTATTGTACTCTGAAGTATATTTGAGGGGAATGGAAAACGTTTTAGCAGTCTGAAACAAAATGAGACACTAAATGTTTCCCCTGCTGTGCAGTGCTGCTTGGTGCTGGATCTCAGGGTGCCTTTTTGCACATTTCCGATGAAGAATCGTGTAAATGTCAGCCAACATTGCCCCCTAGTGTGTGAAGATGGCACTACCTGCTTTCCACCACAGGCTGAAGGGAAGGGCAGCTGTAGGTAGATGGCATCGGGGTAAGCTTATTCAGTTTATTAAGCACAATATTAGAAGAACATCTCTAGATGTTGTCTTTATGTATTGTGTATATTTCTGTTGGTAACTGCAGCTCGGTGGCTGACTGTTAGACACACTGCAGACCAGTACTGTTGTACTTAAAAATACTGTGACGTAGCATGAGTGTGCTAATCCTCTCCTAATGCACTTGCATTACCCTTACCTAAAGCAGTGTAGCGGCAGTTGGTGGTCTAGTGGTTAGGGCGTTCGCCCTGCGATCAGAAAGTCATGGGTTCGAATCCCAAGACTGCTAGTAGCACCTCTGAGGTACCCTGAGCAAGATACTGTCCCCACACACTGCTCCCTGGGCGCTGTGTTCCTGGCTGCCTGCTGCTTCACTTGGTGAATGGGTTAAATACAGAGAAGAATTTTGTGCTGTGGTGTGTTCACGTATGCCAAAAATGGTCACTTTACACTTTAAAGATGTAGCACTTAGTACTCTCCTCTGGTTCTCACACTGTCCTGTAATTTGAATGTGTCCTCATATTGTTAGTCGCTTTGGATAAAAGCATCTGCCAAATGATTGTAATGTAATGATAATATATTATTTTGTTCATGATTTAATGTTTAATGTTAGTTAATGCTTGTAGCATGCACACAACACATGCATGCACACTTGATTGGCTTTTCTTGTTTGATACCAGTTTTGTTTCTGAATTTCAGTTTAAATATTTGTGCTGAAATGTCTGTGCTCTATAGAGGTGTAACTACTACACAGATTGGTTTGGCTTGGATAAACAGTTCTCAGAGGATGCCCTCCGGCCTTCAACCAAAATAATCCCCCAAAAATCACAACCCCTAGTAGCCCCTCAGAGAAAAGCCCAGTCATTTGATCATGAGTGTGTCTATATCACATGTGTCTATATGCCCTCCCTAGATGCCTAAATTTGATCATTGATTTGAAATTTCCAAGATAATGCATGGAGGAAAGCAAGGAGCATTTCACGATACATTTGTAAATTCAGTTCACAGTTTCTAAGTTGGTTTTCAATAGTGTGTTGAAATCATAACATTCTATACTGTACACTTTCATTTAGGTTTATTTGCCTCTGCAATTAAGTAGGAAAAAGTATTAGACCGGCAAGAAGTATATGATATTTATATATGTGTATATGATATTTTTTATTTTGTTTATATTTTTTATCTATGTTTAAATTTTGTAAATATAAACAAACTAGAAACTTAGCCTTAATCTTTTTTTGAGAGTGTATAAAAGGAACCGTATTATTGATCTGTTTGTTTCGTTTTTTACAGTTAACTGAGTTTCTCTTAATAAGACCCATGAAAAGGTATTTATGGATATGGATTTTTTTTATACTGATGTATGACATCTTTACCTGGCTAATATAATTTCTCAGCTCAAAAGCTGGAGATTAATATCCGTTACAATACAAATCCAAAATTCAAACCTTTTTTGATGCAAATACTGTTCATCATTGTGCCAAAAATATCCCTGCATAACACTAGAGGGAGTGCAAGAGTCCTCAGTGAATGGGAGTGAGGGAGCTAAGTGGCTTAAAATGGTGTTTCCTTAATTTCCTTTCATCACTGGAAAGTAGAAGGATGTGTTACATTAAAAAAAAAAATCAAAGAAAAAAGGATGTTTCTGCTCTTCTTCAGGTTTTAGGTTTTGAGTCTCACAGGCTGGCGCACGGATCGAAGCCTGATAAAGAGGTTCACACTTACTGAGCCCATCAATATAAATAAGGCACTGTTATAAGGTCCTATGACTTGAGTTAAATAGTGTTCAGAAAATGAAATCAGTGTTAAAACATTTTATGCTTTGTTGTGTAAAATAAAAATCAATTTAAACTAAACATTTTGTCACTATCAGAAGAGAACGTTGAATTTTGTCACTATTTTGTTTTTTTTTTATATCATTTGTAAACACTAGTTACATTGTGTGAAAAATTCAAATGGACAACAGTAATTACTTTTTTATATTTATTTTTTCAACAGATTTCCATTAAGCTACAGATTTTGCACAAATGGTCCAAAGGTTCCCGTTCATTTTGGACTCCATCATGAGCGCCTCCTAGCATCTGAACTTCCATTCATAACCACATAACATGAACAACAGTTTCATAACAGTTTGCAAATAAATGATGGTAGATATTAGATGATACACCTTAAGATTGACACCTGAATAATAAGCTTGAAGATGTTACTGGCACAACCTCCCCTTCCACTGCTGTACTGGTTAACAAACCCCCTGACGCGCTCTTGGCTCGGGCCAGATGGCTGGGTGCGCGCCTGCTGTGAATTGTGGCCTAAGTGGAGTGTGCTTCAGTCGAGCAATTATCTCCAGCCTTCATTTGACTGAAACACAATGGCTCCTCCAGGGCGCAGGCCACCGTCTTTTCACGGCCTCTAAATACGGCTCTCTCTTTCTCCAAACGTCCTTGTTCTGAGCACTAGGATTTCTCCATGGAATTACATTCCACTTCTGCTAATGGAGATCACTTGCTTAATGCCGTTTGAAGGGACCGGCGTAAAAATCTGATGACTGAGGTGAAAGCGGTGAAGGGTCTGGGCACCCTTCAAAATGAGAACACACGCAGGAGACGTGAGAAATGACAAAAGAGGGAGATTCAGGTTTGTGTATTTAATCTGTTCAAAGAAATGTTGTGTTCACGACCATTTGTAAACATATAATAAAAAACAGAAAAAAAAAAAAAAAGAGTAGAAATAATGATCTAAAACAGAAACGGCCACAAGGCCACGCTGACACAGGAAAGAAATGGACAGCAGTAAAGACATCATAAAGCATAATGATTCAAGTGTACAAACAGACCAAAGTGGTTTAAGATAAACTACTGTAAAATTAGACTTCTACACTCTGAGAACACATTTTATAGTCAGTTTGGTTTAAAAAAAAAAAAAAAAAAAAAAGCTATGAGCTATTGTTTTTCTAGCTGGGTGAAAAAATATCCTGGACATCATAAGGTTGCACCAGTTCTCCTTTTATCTGCTTGACTAGTTAAACAAGGTTCAGTTAAGATTATGACCTAATTTTAAGCAAGATTAAACAAATGATGAAATCATAATGGCTGAATCTCTTGCTCTGCATTCATGCTGTTATAATACTGGTTAGAACAGAAACGGAACACATAACTGAAACCAGAACTCCTCTGCTTTAAAACCATCTGATATCTGTATCTGATTATTCTGGTATGCACGGTCTGTTCTTTTATTTTCCCAAGAAATACTGATGCTTGACTTCCCAGGCAAAGATTGGGCCTTGTCTATTAAAAAAGAAACTGTAGCCCAGGACTAGTCTTCATCTAAAGGAAACTGACTCTCACTGACTGAGTAAGTGAGAGTTAGCGGTTAAGCCAGTGGTGCAGACCATTATAAGAAGTAGAGGTCTGCATGGGACCCACGGGACCTCAACATCTTGCTGACCGCGGGAGTGGGTGGTTAACCAGCACAGTGCGGGCAGGAGGGGGTCAACACACATGCCAATTAATGAATACCCTAAATAAAAATGATAATCACTTAAAAATCTATTAGGAAGCATTTCTTTTTGAATTCCGAAGAGGGATCTGATACTCCAAACTTAAGCCAACCTCTTCAACTCCGTTTATCTGGAAAAGTCCCACCAAAATGTCATATTTGTAACAGTCAGGCTCGTTTAGCAGTGTGGCACCAGGCCTGGTAGAGAAGCCTCCCTCTGGACCTGTTTACTGGAGGGGTTCTCCTCGCCTCCCATCATGGAGCCCAGCGTACCGTAGCTGGCAGCACAGTTCTCCACCTGCGCCGACACGCAGATAGTGACCTCCGAGCCCTCTGCCCTGAAGGGAGCCTCGGCCTGAGAAACGGGCGTGGCACTCTCACTCACACTCTGAACTGTGATGCTGGACTGTGAATCCCACAAAAAAAGATTAAAAAAAAACAAAAACACAAAATATTGCATTAACACTTTAACCACACTTCAGTTAGGTTCATACAACTACTGTGTAATTTAAAGTAGCTACACTATATGGACAAAAGTATTGGGACGACTGACCATTACACCAAGAGGGACTTTAATGATATTGCATTCAAATATATAGACTTTAATATGGGATTGATCCACCTTAGAAGCTCTACCAGCTTCCAATCTTTTTTCCACAAGAGTTTGGAGTTTCTGTGGAAATTTGTGCCCATTCATTCTGTAGAGCATTTCTGAAGTCAGGCACTGATGTTGGACGAGTAGGCCTGGCTCACAATCTCCGTTCCAGTTCATCCCAAAGGTGTTGGATGGGGTTGAAGTCAGGACTCTGTGCGGGCCAGT
>JBBPCZ010000017.1:4052519-4064291 GCA_037974445.1 Brycinus macrolepidotus | reverse complement strand
GTCCTTCACTGGAAGTAAGGGGCCTAGCCCAAACCCTGAAAAACAGGTGTGTCCCAATACTTTTGTCCATATAATGTATTTAATAATAATTATTAGGATTTGGATTGTATGAATCATTAGTGCAGGGTTGTACAAAGTCAGTGCAAGAGTGCCAAGAGGCCTGAACAGCTTAGCATTCACTCTGCTCCAACACTGATCTGACTCATTACCTAGTTATTATACTTTACTTTAGGGGAGTCAGATGCTCTTGGACAAGGAAAGGCTGTAACACAGTATGACTGGATCTGAATATAGCACATACACATAACAATAGATATACTCCAGTATGCACTCATAGGTGATGTACTTACATTCTCCACAGAGCCGTTGCTCCCTACAGGTGTCTTTTTCTTTCTACACAGGTTGGGATTCCAGTGACACACCAGACTGTCGTTCTGGACGCTGTAGTTTTTGTGACCAACCAGCCAGTAGGTGTTCATTTTACCTTTCCCCTAGAAATGAAAGTAGTAATTAGTTGTGAATCCGAGCTCACCGGTAAAATGGTAAAAGGGTGAAAATAAGTTAATTAATTATTGAACACAATTAATAATTGAACATAATTAAACATCATTAGCAAATGCTTCATATTTCAATATGTTTAATTCAGCAAAAAGTAGCAAAAAAATGCTATATTACAAACTTGAGGGGAAGCTCAGATGTTTGCATATGTATATTATTTAGGATAACTAATGCAAGTTGATCAGTATTTGCTCTCTCTAGTGCAGAAAAAAAGATTTTAAGATTTTACGTTTTTTTATATTGCAGAACTGACTCACTGACCTTCACTTCAATCTCTCCCCTCAGCTGAAGCTCGTATGCATTGTCTCTCATCAGAGCCAGGTATGTTGCTGAGCTTGCATGGACCTTCTGAGCTTTAACGATCAAGGATAAAAAGGACATTCAAGTCACAATTGGTGATGAGCAGTTTCTATTATTTGGGGTAATAGGATCATTTTATTTTTGAAGCTGGCACAGCCAAAACTCCTGGCACTACACAAACTATAAGATTATCAATGGACAAAAATTAAGTCTTGGACTAAACTGAAGAGATGAAATTCTATTTGCAAATTCTACTCGTGCGTACAATCCTGTTTCACCAAAAGAACTGTTGTGAGCATTTCCGCTACGGCTTTGGCATTGGATTTTTAAACAAAGGAAACTTTGTCAGTGCACAAAATAAATTGAATGTCAGTGTAATTCATTATGTAACTATGCAATTATATAACTATGTAATTACATTTAAACAGTACAACAAAACAATATGTATGGCTTATAGGGCTATCTATGCTGTTTAATAACCAACTATAACAACTTTACATGTACAAGACATAAGGTGCGGTGAATGTCCTCAAATTTATTCCGAAAATAAATGCACATTGGACTATCAAATGGCGGTTTATGCCCTGTTAAAAACGACCACAGATGCAGAGAACAGTGCCGGCGTGACTTAAATGGCCGTCTGTCTCTATGGTGATGTAGTGACTGAAAATATTCATGAACATCAGAGCTGCAGAAAGCATGGCGAAATCAGACACATCCCTCCAGGCAAAAGCTATTTTTCGATACAACATTAGATTGTGAAATCACATAAAATACAGTTCATCATAGTTAAGACTTTATATGTGGTTGAAGATCTAGTAGTTTAGGGACTGTCAGTGTCATTAAATGAAAGTGGTTAAAAGAAAACGTCGAAGTTACAGACACATACGCAGACTGGTTGATTCCATCCGGGAAGCCGTGTTGACTGTGTCTCCAAACAGGCAGTACCTGGGCATCTTGTAGCCCACAATACCAGCTACACATGGACCTGTGGAAAAACAGACATGTACAGTTCCCCTGTACTGAAGTGTTCTCAAAAACCTGCATACTCTCAGAAAAATGGTAATAAACTATTACTGGGGATTTTGCCCTGGAGTCCTTCCAATTCTACATTTTCAGTACCTTTAGATAGAGGACATAATTGATCATATTCCATTGCAATTCTAATTTTTCAGACGCATCAACTCTATAAACCCTGTCTTGACTATAGGCTTTTTCTTTTCTTTTTCTACTAAAACACATTACAGAAAGATACAAATATGCCTCTTTTCCCTGGGAACATGAATGTAGTGCACCTTTAAAACCTTTAAAAAAAATTTAAGTAATGCAACTGAACCTTAAGGACCATGTTGTACCTTTGAGGGTACATGTGCATTGTTTGCACCTCCATGACCAAAAATGTACTGTAAATCTATAGTAAATTTTGTGTGACAGTGTATGCCATAATAGTTATATTAGGTACTGGTATTATACTACGTATGTAGTGTATTACATACACTGCCCTAACAAAACCTCCTATCTCTATAACATTTCACTTCGTAAGATAAGGAGAAAGACTTTCATGTACACTAATGTAGCAAGATGTTATTCCAAATATTTCTGGTCTGTTTATAAGGGCCTAAGACCATTTATTTTCATTTATATTCCTCATACAGTTTGTGGTTACAGACATGTTTGTAACCACAAACCCTACGCTTACTGTTCAGTTATAAGTTGTATGTTGTAGATTGCAGCCCCACGTATGGATTCCTTAAAGTTTAAAATGTTAAACAACACCTAAAGTCGTGGAAATGACAACCCTGTACTCCGGACCACACAAACCTGTGTGTATCCCTGCGCGGAGCTGAAGGCGCTTGTTGGGCATGTGGGGGATGGAAACCTGTCTCACAGCCGCCACCAGATCCAGAGACATTTTAGCGATCTCATCCGCATGCTTATCCCCATTTCTCTCTGGAAGCCCACTCACCACCATGTATGCATCACCAATAGTCTCCACCTGATTCCGAGAAATCACCAAAAACAATCTCGGTTTACTTCATGGTGATAAACTTCTATGATTCAAACACTGAAAGCCTGTATGACCCAAACACTGCAATGCTCATCTACAGTAGAATGGGTGCATTAGACTACTTCTAGTGGTGGTTATAAAATAAGATTTGCCGTCTAAGTTAATTTCTGGTACTAAGATTTATGGATTTTTGTTGTGCAAACTAGATTTTTTGCTTATTTCAAGAAGTCTTACTAGTACATGTAAATAGTGCTTACTCCATTGGCAGACATTTTTTTCTTACAAGCATCAACATCCCTTTTTAAACATTTTTTTCGCTAGTTTTGTAAGATGAGAAGATTTTGTGTGAATGTGACAATATACTATATATAAATATGTTTTTTTTATTGTACCCATAGAGATGCTCAAAACCTAATGGCCAACTTCATCTGCTAATAAAGTCAACACAACAGAAAAAACTTCAGTTGACTTCTGCCTTTTTATGATTAGGATTCACTCTGAAATGATTTGAATTTAACCAACTTTCTGCAAACAGTGACAAACCAACATAGATCTGATTAAGCAACTGCGTCGAACTGAGAGCAGCGTAGGCTGCAGTGAGTGACAGCTATGAAGAGAAGCCCTATCTATCAAAAATGCATTTTGTGGTCCATGGTGATAGCTTCAGTTTTGAGACTATGCAGGTTACCTTGTAGACGTCATAAGAGTCTATGCGTGTGTCGAAGCACATGTAGAGATTATTTAGCATTTCAACAACTTGCAGAGGAGTACAGGAAGCTGAAATGGCGGTGAAGCCTACAATATCCGAGAAGAAAATGGTCACCTGAAAAGAAACCTGGGCATTAGTGAGAACCATTCAACATGTTTTTATATTACAGTGCATATTACTATTCTGTAAATATTGATTCATATAAACGTTAAATATAACCAGTTTATTATATAAAAAAGCATTAAATATAGAAATCATATCAATCCACTTTCCTTATGCAACTGCGAGGTAGAAAAGCAATGAAAATAGGCATGAAATGTCTGAAATGATCCAATACATTCTACACCATTTCATCCAGAATTAACTTTGTAGCCTCTCCGGTTCTCTGTTCAGTGGTACAAGACTCAAATTAGGAATAAAATCTTTAGCCCTAAATGTCACATTTTAGCCTGTGAAATGTATTTGTATTAATGAGCGCGCTGGATCTTTAGGTGAAGCTGTATGGTGTAACAGCGAGGGAAAATGACCTGCTATGGGCCTCATCTGCAAAATATATACTTCACGAGAAGCGCACAATTTTCCCCCTCTGCCTCATAAGCTGTTTTATCTCCTAATGAATATGTAATACCGTAATTACAGGCAATTACTGCAACAATAAGAACAAACAAAATGGGAGCATGTGTTCTTTCCATATACTGCAATCTTGCCAACACGTCTAATGAATATGGACTTCTTTTTAAACAGCAATTTGATATTTTAAAGGCAGAAGGGTAGCGTCGAACCCCCTCACTAAAAGCTAGTTTCCTGTCTGTTTCACCTAAAACAGAACCTGTAGCCTGAAATCCCGGCTCGGTTTTTCATTTCATGTGATCGTTTTTGAATCTAGTTTATTTATTGCTCCATTTTCTTGAGCAGAGGTGGGTAGTAACCAGGTGCATGTATCTGGATTTGTGCTTTTTTGATTATTTTCAAATTATAATACTTGTTCTTGAGCATATTTGTGAAGAGACTACTTTTTACTCAGACACTTATTGAGTTACAAATTCAGTTTTTGCCTTTGTGTTTTTTGCTGCTACTCACACCTTTTACTTTTGAGCTTTTTTTTTCCAGATTAAAAGGATCCCAAAAAGAGAAGAGTGGTTCAGAAACTTCCTATGCTGATAGATACTGGATATACTTAGAAGTTCTGCAATTCTACAGGGGTTTTTTTTCACTTTTTTCTTTTCCTCTAATACCTTTTTGCTTCTGCTCGAATTGCTTTTGCTGGACTACTTTTACTTTCACTAGAGTCACTATGTCATTTTTCACTGAAGTAACAATATTTTTACTCAAATACGGGTTAAGAGTGTTGGATAATAAGTACTGATGCTTAACACTCTTACACTTTCATAGCTCTCGGCTTCTACGTGTCTGTTTTTGCGGAGCTGCTTGGCCACGGACTTGGGCAGCATCTGATGGAGGAGATCCTCAGCGAGACGCCTCTGAGTCTTCAGATCTTCCGTCCTTTCCTTCAGGCTCTGAGCATAGTCTTGGATCCACTCAGTCATTTCCTTAAAAGACAGCAGCACAACAGGGTAGATGAGACATGCGATGGTCAGCAGACATACCTTCAGGCTGAAGCTAGAAGAGACATCTCTGGATTTCATCTTCAGGGCCAGTGTGGTCCTGGCAAGAAAGCAGTTCTGGATGTTTCCCAAAACAAGAACGAACATGGAGGCTCCTTCCCAGGAGGAACCAGGGCTGCAGAGGGAAAGGAGAGGGTGAAAGTCTTTTTGCTGAGTCATGTGGAGCTCCAGGCCGAGGTTTTCCATCCAACAGCTCTGGAAGTTCTCGGACATGTTTTGAAGGATCATCAGAATGGCCAGTGTTTGTGACCATTTATACTGGAAGTCTGATCCTCCTTCCCTCAACATCCATTGATAGTTCAGTTCCTGGAATGTAACGAGAAGTTTCAGAGTGAGCAGGTCTGCCCAGTCCGAACTGTGCTTCAGAAGACCGATGTCCACATCTCCAAAGCCTGAGGAGTACAAGAGCTTTTCAATCGCAAGAGTGACAAAAGTGGTTCCATTGACACCAGTTGGCTCATCACTCAAGGTCACATTAACAAACTCCAAAAAGTCAGACTGAAGCTGCTCGCAAAACTTATCGAGCTCTGCACCACAAGGCTGTCCACGGCCATCCATTTCGACACCAGTACAACGGTGACTGATCACTGACAGCACATCCAGCGACAAACCTGACATTATCTCTCGCTCACTATATCCGCTCTCTCTTGATGAGCAGGCGTTTCTCATCATTTGGAGCTCAGTAATGGTCTGGAGCGTGGCATTAGTCCTACAGGAGGTCAGTTCACTGAGGCAGCTCTCCGTAGCCTGCCACTGAGCCAAGCTGGAGTTGAAGTCAATGGCCATGGCAGAAAACAGAGCAAGGAAGGAGACGACGCAGGCAACCAGGATCCTGCGCACTGTGCGACTGCGACTGCCACAACCAGGGAGAGAGAGACTGCGAAGGGAGGTAAAAACAGACACGGATCAACACTGGACATTGACTCAAATATCATAGATAATCGACTGCTCAGTTAAAACAAATGACTGTGCAAAGGTGACACTGGATTTCAGACCGAGCTTTAAATATTACATAATTATATAACCCATCCTGAACAACCTGTGCAACATGTGTACCCTTAAAAAAAGGTGGGTTCTTCAAGATATGTGGTTATATTTTACAGTGTTTAAACTGTTCTTCCCTATGATAAACTGGTGTTCATTGCTCTTCAAAGAATCTGTTAAAAAATAGTTCCATATAGCACCAAAAAGAGCCCCACCGGTGAAATAAATCAAATAAGTTATACGAAAGATTATTTTGCTAAGAGTGTAAGATAAAGAACAATGAACAATTTTGGGGGGGAGGGGTGCTTGTAATAAATGAGTTGAACCAGTAACTGTCCCGTCCTAAATTTATGTATATTGATTGCACATTATTGCTTTTTTGCACTTTGGGTTGATGCCACTGGTGTCCATGCAGTGACAATAAAGTGAAATCTAATCTAGTCTAATCTGATCTACAGATGTTAAAATAAATCCTCTTACCTGCAAATATCACATTCTCCCTCTGAGTCCTCTTGGTCGTTCTCGAGGAGCTTCTTTCCCCTGTGTCTCTTGCTGTGGATTTTAGTCAGAGTTCCCTTTAAAGAGGTGGATGACAGGGTCCCAGAAGCCAGGCAGTCCTTTTTCATGTACTCCAGTGATGACATGAGCCACCTCTCGTGTGTGTTACTTGATGTGTATTATCTCAGGGCAGGGTAGCTGGTGAATGAAAATTCAGCTCTAACAGCTGTGTTCTCAGTGCTGCTTTTAATACACCTCCTTGTCCCGAGTGTGGTCCTCCGAGCTTCTTCGTCCCGTTTGCTCGGGGTGTAAAGAGTTCAGTGTGTGACGCTGCCTCGTCACCCTCTCAGGGCTTTGAACACAGGGATGGACTGCCTAATGAGGCGCCATGTTAAGCATCCATACGCACTTGGTTAAATGTTCATTAGGCCTCACTCTCTTCTCACTCGGGACCTAACCGGCCTTGTTGGTTGGCATTCGATTTATTTTTTCCCATCGTCTGGTTGTAAACATTATATTAATTATTATGTGAATTAAGAAAAGGACAGAAAAGGCATACCAGCAAAACCACACTGATATAAACCCCCAGAGACATTTGCTTTAGATATTATGAGCATATTTGACACCTGAATGGTGTCTGTGTTTGTTGTCTTTCACTCTGATATGACTTTGTTTGGGTATGCTTATGTATTTTCTAAGACGTTACACTGAAATATTTGGCGTCTTTGCAGGTGACTCCAGTTACATGCACAAAACTCGTGAGGGCACTCAAAGCATTTATTCACAGAGTTGTTTTGACAAACAAGCTCATGTCAAGGCATGAGAATTCTATTAAATTAACAATGTTGTGTTAACCCCCAACACACAAACACACACAAACACGCCTAACGTGTGCACCCTTCATAAGCATACAAGGATCCCCACAATCACAATTACTACACCTTTACAACTGGCCAAATGTGACAAATGACATAATATTTTGATATTATAAATTAAATAAGCACAGTTACATGACCACATGAAGTTCAATTCCACACACACACGCACACACACACACACACACACAGACGCACACCTCTTTACATGAACAGTAAACTGGCTTCATGAGGCCTTTGCTTTTTCAGAAAGAACTAAAATGACAACATGGCTAAACAGGATCTGTGGCTGTTGCTGACCACAATAGTTCAATTTGGCAAAAGTGTGTTACTCATTCTTCCAGACTCACTAAACCATGATGAGGTGTTCTTCATACTAAAGCTAAATTTAGGTTTGTCAGTCCTTTGTTAGTCTACAGAGCCTATGAAATGCTCTTTAAAATGCTCCAGTATCACATAGATGGTTTGTGCTTTTATTACATTGTGTTTATTTATTACAGTTATTTATTACTACTGTTATTATTTTAATTGTCTGAATTACTGTTTTCCCGCATTTATTCTACAGATTATGAAAAAGTGTGATTAAATGTACTCTGGTTTGAGAAGCTCAGTGCAAATATTTCTGATTGGGCCTTATGAAACTCTGCAACGTTTTAAATGAATAAAAATCCTAATGGTTAATAATCAAAAGCTTGTTTTTGACTCATCACATGCCACGCAGCTGTCTCTGCTAATATCTCAGATAAGTCCATTTTGTACACTCAACAGTCCTACTCACTGCTTTTGAAATTTCCCTCTCTTATAGCCATCATTTTTTTTTAGACTTTAATGAGAAGCAGTCCATTCTGATTTTGGTGCCAATATTAAATTGGCAAAGAGATTTATGTCATTTCAGATCTGTAGCAGAATTGACAGAAAGCTCTACCACCTAGTGGAATTCCTTAGTAATACACCTCATGATCTAGGCCCAAAACATATTTGGCTGCTCACACACAGTAAAAGCATTGTTCTCCTGAAATTTAATTGAATGGATGCCACCAAACTGCTTTTTCTCATTTTCCCACTAAATCAGTCATTGAAACGGTGTTGATAAACCAAGTTTCATTCATTTTTTGACAACAATCAAAATAGGCCTCTATTATGTTGCTGTAATAGCAGGTTTTTTTGTCCATTCACATTGACTGTGTTGCATGGACAGCTTCAGCTCTGTCATTAACATGTAATCAAATTCTTCTTTGGCTGAGTCAGCTGTGTTAAAGCAGGAAAAACTGCCGTACAGGTGGATCATAAACCTGGACTGGGAGACACTGCACTTATGTTATAAATGTGAAGTTGTCCCGAACAGAAACCATTACTGGTGATGATGTGATCTTCTCCTGTTGTCCATCGCAGTCTCTGTGAAAGGGCTTCATCTTACAGTGCCGTTTCCTCATCTGCCTTCGTTACCTGGCAGGATCAGAGGTCATTAACATGCTGCCAGGTATGATTATATCAAGTCTAGTCAATCAAAATCAGAATCTAGTCAATCAATTGATTAAAAAAGTTCCATATGTAAATGGCTATATTAAAATTAAAATAGAAATGTAAGTTTTGTATTTGTATTTGTAATACCGTGTAAAAGTCTTAGCCACCTAAGAACATTGTTTGTGCTTGTAAACACCACGTAGCATTAGAATAAATTCAAAAGTTGTAAGAATTTGTTTTTATAAAAGTAGTTTCCTTGAGCTAGCTGTAAGTACAAAGGTTTGGTTCTAGATTTCTAGAAGTGTTTGGTTCTAGTATTGTTGTACTATGAGTGTTTTTCGGATCAGATAAACTCTTACTGCCCAGATAAATAACTGAAAAGTGCCTGAAACTTGCACACTAATGTATATTTGTATTACAATACTGAAAATGTAACTCATAGTTAATAGGGCTGGGCGATACCGACAAATCATTTCTGGCTCTGATCATCATATCAGGATATGAATGACGGTTATTTTTCAGTTGCACAGTAAACCACACAGCTCTGTACATTTAAGGTACCCAGATATAATCTGCAGTGGATTTAGTTCATGGTTAATCTGAGCCTAATTCATATCAGCGATGTATTAAAACCGAAAAATGTCAATAAATTATGTTTGAACCAGTACTTTACTGGAGGGCTGATGGCTCCATGGCTGCAGTATCATGATAATCTGCCCAGTCTATGTTGCCTGAAACTATGTTAATAGAAATGTATAGTCTCCCGAGGCTGGATGTGCTCTTGTAATGTCTGGGGACAACTATGAGAATTTTTTTGAGTTAAAATGGGCTAAATATGAGTGGGCATGTAGACTTCGTAGGATGGGAACAAACATGATGTGACCTTTCCAAACCAATCCAATGCCTTGTTGTTAGTGCATGGATGTAACACGAGGCTGAAATCCCCCCAAAACTCCAATTAACAATGGAGATGTGTGTTGCATATGCAGAGGACACACCACACCACAAATCAACCTCTTTTGAGGTAAAAACAGTTCCATTAACGACCAATAGCGTTTTGTCAGCTAGCCTGGTTTGCTTGTGTTGTAGATTGTACTCCAGATGTTAACGGAGCATTGATTAAGAGTTTGGTTCGGGCTTTAAAGTGAGCGTAGCAAGCTGTCCTCAGATGTGTGTTCTTATAATGAAATCTCATTTATTGCCACAGTTCAGTGTTTTCCAAGTAGTCTCACTTAAGATGTCAATGAAGAAGACTGTCACCATTGATTTGTTAATTTAATTGAAGCGAGTCAATATAAAAACACAACAAATCAAGACTCCAACAAATGAAACACCACAAAAAGTCCGCACCCGAGGATTTCAAAGCTAACAGAGAGAACAAACAAAAACACTTTCACCCTGAAATTTTCACCCAATTTACACCAGAAACGTCACTCATGTTGCAATCAGTACAGTTCTTAAAAACACAACACAAACAGGAAGATTTCTTTTTTTTCAATTAGTTTGTACCACCTATGAATAACAGAATTCTTGGCTTGGTTTGATGGAGCCCGTTTTTTTAAATGAAGTTGATCTGAGGAGGTATGGAGGACTAAATGTAAAGTGATATGATGCAGCTGTTTACATAGTTCTCATGATAAAATATGAATATGAAATATTTACTTTGGTTGGCATGTCAAACATGACAGTCATTCACAAATATGGATGAAGAACACATCTGTATATATGTTCATGCCAAGAGCATTGAGCTTAAGCATGAACAAAGACTTGATTCTCTGTGCCCAGATGTTCAGTTGATTAGGAGATGTTCTCATGGATTAGTCACCTTATCTATCCAGCGACTTGTATGCATTTTGACTGCATCAGCAATGTAACATAACTTTTCACTATGGCATTGTGTAATATTTTATGTCATGTTCAAGATGTGTACCCTTATTCCCTGCCCCTGGACTTTTGCATGAAACTGAGGTGGTAAAAACCAATTGTCCAAAAAGAAAGGGAAGTGTACACAAAACCTGGCGAAAGTTAGACAGCAAAGACAAACTAAACCCCTGCACCAACTTGGAAGAAGAAAGGCTTGAAGGCACCAGTGAAGAGTTTATGCACAAATTTCTCATTAAATAAAAAATGCAAATCCTCGCCCACTACTACCATAGAGAGACTAATTCACATTGCGTCCTTCTTTGAACAGTAATATGTGTCGTCTACGTGAAAAAAGGAGTCTTTGCTTCAAATTGAGATAAATTACATTCAAGAAATCTGTGCGATAAAATTAATTCAAAACTTGTTATTCTGCAAACTGAATGTCAGCCTTTGTATAAAAAAATAAATATTTGTTACTTTAAGACAAAATTTCTAATCGTATCAACGAGAACAGGAAAGAGAAAAGGAAAAGAAAAAGAAAGAAAAACTCGAGCAAGACCATCGAGCGCTTCACACAGCAGTGCCAACCACAATTACACTGGTGCTTTCAGTTAGCGAGAAGTTCACATCAGAAACACATCCAGACTGATGACTGTAGAGGATTCGATAGAAGCGAAAATCTTCAACATGCCTTAACTCTGCAATTACGGGAGATCGTCAGTCTGACGGGTTACCAAAACCATCATCACCACTTTGATGTTTCCAGAACTATTTCTGGAAGCAGAATTTGAAAGTTTGCAACTAAATTAGAGCAGAAGGGGGGGGGGGGGGGGGGGGGTAAGTTCACCACCACGGGGTACCCACCCAAAAGAAAATTTGTGCAGTTTT
>JBBPCZ010000017.1:4035653-4046701 GCA_037974445.1 Brycinus macrolepidotus | reverse complement strand
CCGATCTATATGACCATTTGTCATACGTGAACACACGACAGCACACAGCGTGAATAGCATGAAATTCTTTCTCTGTATTTAACCCATTCACCAAGTGAAGGAGCGGGTAGCCAGGAACACAGCTCTCAGGGGGCAGTGTGTGGGGGTGGGACCTTGCTCAAGGGTACCTCAGTGGACTAACAGTCCTGGAATTTAAACCCAAGACCTTCTGATCCCAGGAGCAACTCCCTAACTAGTAGGCCACCAGCTGCCCATATCAACAAAGATACGTTTATCATAACAAGAAAATCCTAGGGGAAAAAGGATTCAAGGATTCATATATCATTTTACAGTCCTTGATGATACTGCAGTAGGGTATTTGTAATAACTATTTATTTTAAATAACCTAAAGGCCACTTTGCTTCCTCTCTGCCCACCAATCACAGAGTAATCCTGCCGCTGGGAGTCTCAGCGTGTGCTTTGGGGTGGGAGGAGAGGCAGGCTAGGCAGGCTGTGTTTATAGGAGGGGGGGGTTGTGGGGGTTGCAGAGATAGGGACTCTATATAACCGCTAACTTTTACTCGAGAGGCCTGCAGAGTTTCTGCACGTACACTGTGTTCAGGACTGTGGAGGAGAGAGGAGAGAGGAGAGCAGGATGAAGACTGGAGTTCTGACCCTCGTGTTGGGCTTTTTGGGTTTTACTGCGTTTCCCCTGCTGCACTGCGAGCCGAAGGGACCCCTTCCTGAAGGTGAGGGTGGGGGGGATATTTTGCAGCTGCTGTGCTGCTCCAGACATGGCTTTAGATGGTAAAGACACGAGCCCGAGTGTTCGGGTGTGGGTGAAGCGCTCGGTTCTGTCCGGACAGCGCGAGGGAGAGAGCTGGTCTCGCGAGGATCCGCGCCTCCAGGCCGCTGACGTGGAGCCTGCATGCAGAGGAGTGGAGCTCTTCAGCTTCAACTCTCATTTTTTTTCAACAAAATGACATATTCCTTATTAAATCACTGTTCCAGTTTGATATAGAAAGCTGTTCAAGGCATTTTAGCTTCTTTAAGTTGCATTAAGTTTGACTTATACAAAACGAGTGTCATATTTAAAGAAAGATTTGAGGTAAAACATGAGCTTTCTGCTTCATTTTAGCTTTCTTGGCTATTCCTCCTTTACGTTTTCCTCTTAAAAGAGCAGGTTATCTTATATTTAGAGAATTATCTGATCTAAAACATGGGCTTTCTGGTTAACTTGTAGCATTTTTGCCTGTTCCTTCTATACGCTATCCTCCTGAAATAACGGTAAAAACAGTTTGTCTCATATTTAGATAATTATCTGATCTAAATCAATGGTTTTCTGGTTCATTTTAGCCTTTTTGGCTATTCCTTCTTTCCGTTTTACTCCTGAAACAACATTAAAAGCAGCTTATCTCTTATTTAGTGAATTATCTGAGGCAAAACATCGGCTTTCTGGTTCATTTTTAGCTTTCTTGGCCATTCCTTAGTTACGTTTTCCTGAAAGAGCAATAAGAGCAGTTTATGTCTTGTTTAGTGAAATATCTGAGGTAAAACTAGGACCTTTGGTTCATTTGGCTGTTTTTGGCTACGTCTTCAAACTCGTAATGTTTTGAGCTCCTTTAGCTCCTCTAGTTTTCCTCTTGATACAGAAAGAGTGTCATATTCACTGACTAGTTCATGTAAGTCTGTTTTTATGGAGAACATCTGACTAAAGTGTGAACTGAATGCTGACACTAGAGGTTTTACTCTGTAATAAGAGCCGCTATTCTTCTGGTTCCTTTTTTAGAAAGTGTTTTAGCATTAGCTGCAGTAAACAGGCTGTTTATTTGTTTATTTGGACCGAGCATCTTAGCTGTCTTGTGCATGAATGTCTGGAGGAAGCTGGTCCAGATGCATGGAAAAAGTGGGAGATGTGTGGTGTCCCCATTATGCACAGCCTGAAAGGCACGTAGGCTGAGGCTCCAAGTTTCATCCCAGGATGGGACAGTAGAGCTCTGTTCCTCTCACAACTTTCAAACATAATAAAAAGGGATCATGCATGGCTTTCTAAAGTACAGCAGAATCAGAAAACCTTATTGATCCCAGAGGAAATTCCTTAGGTTATGACTGCACAGACACACAGAGACAAGAACAATATAAAATTTCTAAATAATATATTATAGTCTAAATAAATCTAAACCAAAATATGTAGAAAAAAAACACTATGAAGATGCACTATATTCACAAATGCTGCGTATAAATTCTATAGATAAGTAACACAGTTAGATGAAATCTAACGACACAGATTGCACATAAGATATTGCACATGATGAAGTGATTCAGCACTCATCATGCTTTTAGAAAAAGCCCTGCTAAAAGAAAGCATGAGAAAATAATACATGAATACATCCAATCTAGTTATACATTTTTTAAATACCTTTTTCAGATGAACCACAAAGCCCATGTTTTACCTCAGATGTTCCATTAAATGAGAGATAAACCACTCTAACACTGACACAGACAGAATGTTTTTTAAAGTAGCCAAATATGAACTGAATCTTAAGCTGATGCATATTCTGTGCCTTCCTCCCCACGCAGGAAAACTTCTTGTATTGACTGTAGCTACAAAAGAAACCGATGGATTCAAGAGGTTCATGAGAACTGCACGGCACTTCAATTACACGGTTAAGGTACAGAAAAACATCCAAATTACATCTGTTATTCCTTTAGCTTGAAGACTGAGTGGGCAAGTTGTTGAAGGTTGCCATGGTCTCTTTATCCGGGATGGCAGTTCATTCTTTTAAGTCTGACTGTTTGCTGAAAGTTGCTTTTCACAGATCTTTGTGATTTTTTCCTTTTTCCCTATTTCATAGGTTCTTGGAAGGGGTGAGAAATGGAGAGGGGGAGATTACATGTCAGCGCCAGGTGGAGGACAGAAAGTACGTCTGCTGAAATCGGCTCTGGCCGACATAAAGGAAGAGGACAAGATCGTTCTCTTCATTGACAGGTAGCTGCTCATCAGCCTCCTATTACTCACTGTATTGCGTTGTAAGAAAATTGTGTACCTTTGATGAGCTGACTTTTGTAGGAGTAGGACTAATGTGCTTTCAGCTTTATTGTATGTACATGTTGAGATTTTATTCCAAGTAATTATGGAGCTTTTCTGTTGGTCATTTCCTCATAGTATGTTGAATGTAAAGAGTAATAAACCATACTCTTGTGTCTGTAGCTATGATGTGATCTTCTCCTCGGGTCCGAAAGAGCTGCTAAAAAAGTTCCAGCAAACTAAACATAAGGTGGTCTTCTCTACTGAGACCCTCATTTGGCCGGATCGTCATCTGGAGGACAAGCACCCACACGTCAGAGAAGGGAAGAGGTTCCTTGGAGCAGGAGGCATGTGCTCGTTTTCTTGTTAGCTAATTTGTTTGCTCTAGAGTCAGCAATAAACCAAAAGAACTTTCCACATAGTTTTGAATCAGTTAGCTCATTAGTTTATTGTCCATTTCAGCAGGGTAGAGCAATTTCCTCTCAAGTCCTGCACACCAGTATTACATTTGCTTGTAGACAGGCTAATATAATCTGATCTGCTGTTAGTTTTAAAGAATGCAATCAGCATTCAAATGGATTTTTGGGGCTGGAATAACATGTTAAAACAGAAACTCACATGAAATTAACTAGATCAAAAAAAGCCAAAGGTGAAAAACTAAATGAATGCTGGACAACTCCATCACATCACTACAATATTCTGAGACAGGCTGTTCAAAGAACCTCTCACTTTCCCAGTATGCTTTGGCAATAAAAGCTGATTGCTGTAAAATCGTGATTTTTTAACAATAAACTAGAACCATTTCTTCAAGACTGCACAATTCTTCAAGGTGTTTCTGCTGTACTCTTTACAGTGTCTGATTCACTATTTATTACTCTACAAATAACAAACATAAACAATAAAACGCTTTAGTGTTGATTAAGACTAGTGGTAAGATTGAGGAAATACAGTAATTCTCTTAGAATTTCAGCAATATAAGATGCTGTCCCTTTTTCATTCAGCCCTCTTTTTGAAGTTCCGGAGTGTTTTTCTGCATGACTGATTCACTGCGTGGTTTTGAGCTGATGTAATAAGCTAACAGCTGTAAAAGCCCTCAGTTTGCTGTTGTTTTTGCACTCGTTGCATCTACTTACACATTGGTTTCCTCTATGTTTTAGGTTAATGATTAAATAAGATGTTGGGTGATGAGCGCAGCAGAGACCAGATGTTGTAAAACAAGGTCATGAAGTTCTGCTTGCAGGCTATTGTTTCTTTGTGTTACTCACAATGGCTCTTCTTTTTCTGTGTCCAGGCTTCATTGGCTATGCCCCAAATCTTAAGGAAATGGTCTCTGATTGGTCAGGCAAAGATGATGACAGTGACCAGCTTTTTTACACCAAAATATATATCAACCCGGACAAACGGGTAAGTACTGATTCATGATCATTCAAGTTTATTCCCTGTGTTTTTTCAAGGGCCAAGATGTTTTGGCATGTGGTTTGTCAATTGTCCATGTTGAAATTCCTGTCTCTAGTTTTTAATGAGACATCGGTTCAGTGTTGTGAGGAGTTCTTCCCTGTCATTTTCTCTGTAGAAATCTATAAATATAACGTTGGACAGCAAGTGCAGATTGTTCCAGAACCTCCATGGAGCTCTTGGTGAGTGTCTCATTTAGTGTAAGTGTGGACAAAGCAGAATTTTATTGGAGAACCTCAAGGTCCTCCTGCTTTGAGCCTTTATAGGGGTGTTTAAGGAAAATCAAAGTTGCTAACATCAGCTTTCCAAACCAGCTTTTTTTTTTTTTTAAATCCGTAAACTCCAAAGTGCAGCATCAGGGCCATTTCTGGCCCTATAAAAACCCCTGCAGCGAATCCCATCTTGGTGACCTGAAAAAAAAGAACTTCCTGCTTTCCGGAAACTTCCCTCTTAATGAGGCTTTAGCTTTAGAGTGCCTTTGATGGAAAGGTGGAGGGTTGAATTGATGATTACTCTCGTATGCGCCCTGGCATCTTTTTTCTCCACTGGTGCAGAAGCCGCTCCCCTGCGGGGGTGCTGGCTACAGTGCTGGCTTTGGGCCAGGCTGCTGCAAGCCCTTGTTTTTTTTCCCCGGCCATCCTTGCCTCGGGGACTGGAATGTGGAAGTCAACTGTAAGATGTGCCTCTGCACACGTAGGCCGGCTGAGGGAGCTGGGAGCTGCAGTTTTCCAAACTTTACCCAGGTGTTGGACAGTGCTGCCTCAGTTGAGTGCTAGGAGAACCCTGCTGTGTTTTGTGGTAAACAAAGCCCTCTCACACTAAGGTGTATATGTTTTAATAAACACTGCATATAGATCTGGGGCTGGAATCACAAAAGCTTGCTAAACAGAAAACAAAGGAATGTTCAGAGGTGTTCTTAAACACAGGTCTCCAAAGAAAAATTAAGTTCACAAATAGAATTTTAAGAAATATTTTGAATAATCTTTACCTGTTAGGCCAGATACATTTTGAAGCTTTAGCTGACCAGTGCCTGAGGATAACAGAGAAATGAAGAGGAAAAATGGCCAGATGTTGAGAAAAACATAAGTAAAAAGGAACTGACAGTAGTGTAATAATGTGTGTAATAAGGTAGTATTACCTGTTGTGAATATTGTAATATGAAGGGGAAAAAAATATTTTTAAGAACAGCTCCTTTTTAGTAAGACGTTTAGGAAAAAGCAAGTGAAGGTTTTTAAAGAACGGCATGATCAGTTGCACTCCTTGGCCCTCTTCACACTGTGTTTTTGTTCTGGCAGTAGAAACATATCAGTTCACATTCAGAAGGGACATGCAGGCACATAAAAGAGATCTGTGTTCAGATAGCTGTGAAAAATGAGGAATAAATTGTGTGGTACAAAGAGGCTTGTCCCTGTGGAAAGACAGAGTTTCTAGGTTATTTAACAAAAAGGTTGTGACATATTATAAAGTTATCTAGATAAGTGATATGAATATGGAGAGAGTCTTTTAACTGCATGTTCTTTTCATGAGCAGATGAAGTAGTGTTGAAGTTCGAGGATAGACGAGTGCGGGCCAGAAACGTGTTGTACGATACTCTGCCTGTTATTGTGCATGGCAATGGGCCCACAAAGGTACACAGATATTTCCCTGAACTTTCCTTATAAATGTAAGATATAAATATGCTTGGGAAAACAATTGTAAAGAGTCATTTTCATTGTGTGCTGTTTTGTAGCTTCAGATTAATTACCTTGGGAATTATATCCCAAATGTGTGGACATTCGAGACTGGCTGCACAGTTTGTAATGAAGACTTGCGGCCACTTTCAGGCCTCAAGGTTGGTAACTTTTCACATATAATGAAAAATGTTTGGTTTTGTTTTCTCTTAGTCTAAATCCTATGCTGCAAGAAGTATGGCCAGTGTGTTAATGTATAGGTCTGTGCATTGTTTGTGCATTGCTGTACCATGCAACTGCAGATGTTTAAGGAGAAAGGCAAATTCATGTTCAGATTTTGACTCAGTGTCATTTCTTTATTAATTTGTCATTTGGGTCATTTGTCATTTGTTTAACAATAGTGTTGAACTTTAGTTATCACATAATACAGATAAAGTGTTCAGTTTACTTTAAAAGTAGTTCAGTTGCATGGTATCGCATTGAAAATGGCAGTGTCATTATATCTCAACGTAAGTCTGAACGCTTACCTTCCTGTTCCTCTCGTGACCTGCAGGAGAGCGAGTATCCAGTGGTGGTCATTGGCATCTTCATTCAGCAGCCCACACCTTTTGTATCAGTGTTTTTTGAGCGCCTCTTCAATCTCCAGTACCCCAAAAACCGTCTCAAACTCTTCATTTACAATCAGGTGAAACATGATGATACGTAATTTCAAATCATATATCAAACTGGTCTCTAGATAAATGCAAGAATGACTTTTGAAATAGAATAGCTAGGTTGTCTTTGTATGTGTAAGCAAATGTAGTGCTGACTGGTATATGAAGTTGATCCCACAGAAGAGCTACTGTAGCAAAAACTGGGATGTGCTGGACAAACTAGTCTGATCCTTGGAGGACCCAACTCTAAGCTTACAGGACTTAAAATCCGCTGCTAACATTCTTGGTGCCAGATTCCAAAGCACATTGTCAGAGGTCTTGTGGAGTCCATGCATTGATGGGGCAGATCTGTTTGGGTATCATTACTAGGCAGGTGGTTTTACTGTCATGGCTGATCAGTGTATATAAGGTGACTGGTGAGCTAATGTTTGAATGTAGTGACTAGTTATTTCTTGTTTGGCAGTTGCTGTCAGTTTAGAGACCCGCACTTTATTTCTTGTTTAAAGAACTCATTCATTTTAAAAGTCAAAAGAATGTACATGGGTTTATTAGTTAGACACACAGGGCCTGATGTTCTAAGCCTTTTGTGTTTCAGTGCCAAATTGGTACATATTCTGCCTGTGTATCATATATAAAACTGGCCAACGAGCCTAAATGCTCAGTTTCTTTTCCTTTGAAGGAGGACACAAAATGTGGAAAGATTGTGTACAAACTGGGTGGGGATATTACACGTGCGGCTGATTACTTATTTTACTCAGTTTAGTAACGTTTGAGGAGCTCTCGGCAGTCAGTTTTGTTCCTTTGCCTTTTGAAACCAAGTGTACATTTGCGTTTGGGTTCTAAAAGACGTGTTGTTGAGAGACTTCCTTTAACAGCGGCAACAGATGGAGTGATTACACAGACACAAGCCTCAAACACTTGTTTAAAGAATGTTTACCATCGAATAACACTGTGTAAACTCTTGGGATCAGATGTCAGAATAAACTGCCATGTGGCTGCAGTTTGCACCCTCGTGGAATGCTTTGGTGGGAAAGAACTTGTTATGTAACCTTGCTTTCTTTTTAAACTCTGTGCTTTGTGAGTGCAGAGGAAGTAGTAGGGTTGTAACGGTGCTTTGAAATATCATGATACCGCAAATGACAACATGCATCATGGAGAATAATTCTATTAATCATATTTGATGTAACTGCATTGTTTATTGTGTTAAACCAGTACCACTCAACAACCCAGTCCAGCACGTTCATGTCGTATATCGCCCCCCCCCCTTCCAAGTACAATAAAGAGCACATTGTCAGAGGTCTTGTGGAGCCTGACCTCTGACAAGGTGCTTTGGATTATATTGTGCCACAACTGAATACAGTTGTCATTTTTCTTCATTCAAATTTCGTGACATTGGTTATCAGATAATGACGAGGAAATACAGGAATAGTGCAAATATACTATTCTTTTTAGGATGGTGTTGTACAGTATGTTGCGTTGATTGTACTGATGCACTGTCCATTAATGTATAAATAATGTATTAATGTACTTTTGTATTTTTTTTTTCCAGGAACCACATCATGACCAGCATGTCCGTTCATTTTTAGAGAATAATGAAGCAGAATACCAGGCTGTGAAGCTCATTGGTCCAGACGAGGGGGTAGATCCTATAACCTCACGGAATATGGGCTTGTGAGTTTTTAACATTGAACTGTAACTGTTTTTTGTGATAATAAATTATAATTCACATGGGAACTCCCAAAAGACAAAACAGTTATACAGTTTTTTTTGTGAAAAATGTTCTTCTGAGTGTCAAGCTTGGAATGTGAAGGTAATTGTCTTTCTGTTTTTCTGGCAGTGATATGTGTCGAGATGACATTGACTGCGAATATTTCTTCAGTATGGATGTGGAAGTGGTCCTGAAGAATGAAGACACACTTAAGATACTAGTTGAGTCAAATAAGTGAGTGAGTCCTTTCGTTTTTGTGACTAATCGGCAGCTTTTGTTTTGCTTTAAAACTAATTTTACCAGTGACACAAACACAAACCTGGTAACATTTCTTCACCTCTGTCTATAAATAAATGTGTGAAAGACAGGCTGCATGATAAGTCAGTCAGGAGATTAAATTATTTCCTTTTTTGATTTTACTGTTTATTTCATACCTCTCAGACCGTTCATTGCACCAATGCTGACCAAGCCTGGCCGGCTGTGGACTAATTTCTGGGGAGCCCTCAGTGAAGATGGGTACTATGCCAGGTCAGAGGACTACGTGGACATTGTTCAGGGACGCAGAGCGTAAGTCACATTTGTTTTTCTTTTCTTTTTTTTGCATTACACTATCAATAAAGAGTGATCAGCATATTTAGTTGTATTTGAAGTCAGTTGTTTGTACTTTTTTACGATACATATACATGAGACATGATTTTTAAACTGAGACTGGCATAAAATACGAATTCACAATATGGACAATATTGTGATTGTATTGCTTCATATTGCTATTGGTGAGGCCCTCAAAATTTACATTGACATGTGGGCATCCTGACCAACTCTCATTACACATAATAAATCATTTAGTGATTTGTCTGAAAGCTTATTTATATATTTACATTTACATATAGCAAGAATTAGGCATCTCACTATTGCAAAGGGTAATACTGAGATAACTAACAGATAATATGCCGTGCTGCATTATCATACAATGTATCTTGTTAAGTTCAGCAAGTAATTTTTTTCTGCTCTTCCCAGAGGGATCTGGAATGTTCCGTATGTATCTCAGGTGTACCTGGCGAGAGCCGATGTGCTGAGGAGTGAACTGAAGGAAGCTGACCTCTTCCATTCTGCTACACTCGACCCAGATATGGCCTTTTGCTCCAGAGTGCGAGACCAGGTCAGTGGAACTACTAACTGTAAAAAAAAAACCTTGCTTTTATTTTGCCAGGCATAATATAAATCTCTTCCTTGCTACATGATGGTGGACTGGGAGAGAAAGAGCTAGCGCACTAGTCCTATGATGCATATTTAATTAAGTATTACATAAACTCAGACTCTGTAGATGAGTGGTTCTGGAACAGCCCTGCATTTTCTAGTGTTTCCCTAGTCTAACACACCCACTTCATGTCTGAACAGGCTTGTTAAATTGTGAACTGGTTTCATAACCAATTCTCTATATGTCTGATCTTCTAGGTTTGATATATGAGATATCTGATTACAGTTTAGACAGCTGCAATGTTTAAAATTTTTAGCGTATTTAGTATGTTTTTTTGTAACAGCAAAATATTTCAGTGTTTTTAATGACAATTGTCTTTACGAACCTGTAATAATGTTGAAACTAAGTACAACCTACAGTTCTAGGCTGGTTTTCATGACCAATTGTGTCATGATTAGTAACTTATATTTATAATGTGTGCACCTATATAGCTAATACCATCACCAGAAAGTTGTGACATAAGGTGTATAAAATAACTATGTTGCAATTTAGGCATTCAGTATTCAAGGAATCACCAAGAGACTCCAGTGTATTTTTGTTTAGTTCCTATGTGTTAACTGTTTGTGAAATATTTCTTAATTCTTGTCCAACTGTTTTTTTCTTTCAGGGAGTCTTCATGTTTGTGACAAATATGCATGCATTTGGCCGAGTCTTAAATACTGAAAACTATCATACGGATCACCTGCACAACGATCTTTGGCAGATCTTTGAAAACCCTGTGGTAAGAAGAATGTCCAGATATTCCAAACTGATCATTGCCAGTGTAGTATCAGTACTGAGTCTTAATCTTTTGCTTCATTTTTTGTAACAGGATTGGGAGGAGCGATACATTCATGAGAATTACTCAAATATTATGAATGACAGTGTAGTGGAAACCGTAAGTATCATTGTTTATTGAAAAAACATGGCTCTTAAAAAAAAACTAAATAAAACTTGGTTTGAAAGACTAATATGTTTTACCATGTTTTTGTACAGCCATGTCCTGATGTGTACTGGTTCCCGATTTTCAGTGAAGTGGCCTGCAGACACCTCATCGAAGAAATGGAAAACTTTGGCCAGTGGTCAGGAGGTGCCAATGTGGTACGTGTTTTGGACATATTTGTCTTGAAGTTGGAGCCTGACCAACATAAGACTACTTGAAACTGTTTCAGTAATTAGTATAGAGACAATAGCTAACTATTCACATGTTGTCAAGGGCGAGAAGGAGGGAAAAAGGGGACGACGCACTCAGCAGTAGATACGATGTTTTTAATAAAAAGAAAGCAAACCACACAGAAAACAAACAGGACGAGACACC
>JBBPCZ010000017.1:4013338-4033538 GCA_037974445.1 Brycinus macrolepidotus | reverse complement strand
CAAAGGGGGACCAACTCCATATTAAAGTCTATGTATTTGAATACAATGTCACTAAAGTCCCTGTTGGTGTAATGGTCCCAATACTTTTGTCCTTATAGTGTATTTCTATTTCTATGTTCAGCTACTCATGCTTGCAGCACTCTCTAGAAGCAGTGGACCAGGAGAGGGGAGGAACCTGGAGGAAGCCTGAGGAACCTCCTCTTGTCAGAGCTGCGCGTGCATGAAGCTGTGCAAGTGGAGCAGCTAATGCTAAAGCTCACGAAATTAAACCATTTTTGTGTTGTGTAAACGGCACGAATTGTTGGATTTATTTGTACGACTCATTAAAGACAGAAAACGTGAATGAACTGAATGAAGTAAAGCTGTTCTCCTGGACATTCTCGTCTCATTGCACTTTTGGAGCTAGCCAGCTTGCTAAGTTGCTCTCACTGTTCCACTAGCAGGGAGATTTTGGTTTCACGGGTTTTCTACAGTGCCAGAGTTCCTCAGGGGATGTTTGGAGGAGCGAAATTACTTTATTCGAGGACATTGGACCAACATGCTTGAAAACTTGCTCTAAACACCCGCCCTTCTTGGTAAGTTGCTAGCTAGCTGACGAGCTAACTTTTCACATTTATTACAAACAGCATTATCGCGAGCTTTACAGAAGGGGTCAGATTAATGCTTATGAACTTGAAAATAAGAACTACAGTCTTTAACTGGCTCTTTAAACACACACTAGTGTGTTAAAGCAAATTATTTTTCCCTTGAAAGCTGCATTAGCACATTAGCTGAGTGGCTAATGTTTAGCTTGTTTACGAGTGTTCGCTGCTTTCACTGAGTTAGACTTATTCACTGAATATTTATGTATAATGTTTAGTAATGAGTTTGCCTGTTTACGAGTTTAGCTGGCTTTCAGATACACTCTCTAAAAATGTGCTACAGAAGGCCTTTGGCACACCAAGGTTAACCTTAGCAGTTCAAGGCAGGACTCTTCTCTGAGTTACATAATCTGATCCACTGTTTGGATCTGCCCTAGTCACTACCAGCTCTCGTTCTCTTAGGTAACTTCACTGATGCTGTTAGCTAGAACCTGTGGAGGTGTGATCCTCAGGAGTTTGAGTGGAGCATTCACACCCCCCTAGCTCTCCAAATTATAGGGCTGGTGCCAAAGGGTTAGGTCTCCAGATAAAGAGCCTGTGGGTCAGGCTGGTGAAGGGAGCTGTGTAACCTCTTCACTGGACTTTGGTGGCTCCTGCTGGACCAACACGAGGTCATGTTTCTTCCAGCGTGAGTTTTGCCTGCCCGAAGCTGCTCTGAGAATTAGGTGAACAGGCATTGTAAGACTGCTTTGGAAGCAGTGAATCACTCTACCCTCCTCTCTACCCTGTTTTTCTTTCTTCAAGGTCGTTCTGAATCGAAAGGTAAGACATTCATACACAATCGAGCTGATATTTAACCTACAGCACCATTTTTACCCGTTCTGTGTGTGTGGGAGTGACGACCTGAAACGTGTCTGATACTGATGTTTTACATCGATGTTTACACTTCTGCAACATTAGCTGACATAACTGGATATTTCCACGTTTACTAACAAACACCACCTTTCTGGACGTCTTTTGTTCCTTTCATGTTGGATAAAAGGGCAAGCAATGCTTTTAAGCGTCCTCCGTACATCATATGTAGGGGTAAAATGCACATGTATTGCTTTAGTTTTGAAGCTATGAGCCTGTAGTGATTCTCGGGACTCTAATATTTCAGTTCCACCTTAAAAGGTGCGGCAGTTTCTCTGTGGGGCACGTGCAGGCTCCCTAAGGAGACTCCTGCCACATTTAAGGTGGAACGGAGTATTACAAGAACTGGTTCTCTGAGGGACGTAAATGTGAAAGGAATATGTTTTCTCGTCTTCTTTGACATTTTAGGGAACTGTTTTTGAGATCTTTTAGCTTTGAGATGCAGTGAGTAGATGGAAAGCAATGCAAAATGTCACGTTTAGGCTGTCAGAGATCATTTGTTATCATTAATGTTGACAGGCTGCATGGTTCAGGCTGAAGGACTAATGTCTGAGAGGAGTGTTAGCCTACTTCTTTATCTCTGGACTACACCCAGGGGTTGGGCTGTTTTACAGATTTCAACAGATGCACATAGTGTCCCCCTGTCCAAATACCTCACATATGGTGGAGGGTTTCACAACATTTCAGGTTCAGGTCCTCAGTCCTCACTGTCTTTTTCAGATCAGCTGCAGTTCCGGAGCTGTCTGGGCTCCACTGAAGGTGACTTTCCATGGCAGGTGGCCTTTTCCCTATCTGGCAACCTGGCCTCCACTCATACTTCAGGACCTCTTAAAGTGAAAGTCTTTACTTGTCACTCCCAGCCGTTTTATGTTGTGATGCGAGCACTACATAGTATAATTTCTCACTTGGCACAAGAGGGTGAGACCAAAATGTGTTGTCCCTTGTCTCCATGTTTCTTCATGCAGAATTATTTTGAGGTGGTAGATTTTGACAGATTTTGGGAGCTACAGAGTGAAGCGTTGTAGAGTGAAATGTTTTAAATTCCCTGTTTCTATAGACCACATAATTCAGTCCATTTGTGACATCTGATATTGTGTTATCGGTGTTAAGTAATGTGAATAGCTTAATGTTTAAACAAAGTCCAGTGCAGCCACAGCATTTCAGGTCCCCCTGTTAAAAAAAAAAAAAAAGCCCAGTTGGAAGTTTGCTCTTTGAGTAAAAACAATCAGAAAGGTCTTGAATGGTCATTGTTCACTCCATTTTGGAAGAAGCAGCATTTCACAGGGCCATTGCACAGCTCTATGCAAACTAGTGCTGGGGGTGTATTCTCTGTGCAGGCATTTGCTACGTAAAACTTATTTGCTGTTTACTTCAGATCGTTTGGAACAGACAGATTAAAATATGAAATAAATATTAAGTTTCCTCTCTGGAACTGTGGTTTATTGTTCATGTTCACAGTACTGTAGGGGACCATTTTTAAGTAAAGAAACCAAAATAAAAGTCCTTATTGAAACAAGCTTTGTCAGATAAGACAGTCTTTTAGCGTAGAGTAGCAGAGCTCAGGAAGCATGGGTTCATCAACTTTATTAATGCAAGTTTAAATATCTCATGTGGTACTATATTGGTAAAATATTGAAATATGATTTTCTTTATACTTCCCAGAATTCATGCAAAGTCATTGTAGACTGCAAACATGAGTATTTCTCCTCTGTGGTGAATCTTAATTCCTTAGTGACTAGACTGCTGTGTGTTTGGTCATGTACCGAAGGCAGTTTTCAGTTCCTTGAGTGCTATAATTGGTATATATTAAAGTATTAAAATAGACTGGAGGATGTGAGTGGTACACTCTGCATGTGCTCATCGTATTCTTTATCATAGCATATTGTTTAGAGTCTGAAATGCAAATAGGTTTCAAAACGGTACACCCATGAAATGCAAGCTCTGGCATTTCCTGAGATAAAGCTTATTTAAATGTAATGCTAGACGGCGTCTTTGGACTTGGTGTGAAGTACTGTTAAGTGCTTCACAGGATTTTTGTGGTGTGTATCTGATACAATGTTTGGGCATTTCAGAAAACATGTAGTAAAATATTGACCACTTAAGGTAATTTAGTTGGAGGCTTTGTTTATTCTTGTGGGTGTAATTTTTCAGATGCTTACCACATTAATTTCACAGCTCTTTTGATTTTTCCATAGTGAAATGTCTCTGGTTTTCCCACGACCGAACACCAGCGCGATTGGTAAAAAGGACAAACGACTCATGGCCGAGGTGAACGCCTCACCACTCAAGCACTTCGTTACAGCCAAGAAGAAAATCAATGGCATCTTTGAGCAGCTTGGCGCGTACATCAAAGAAAGCTCGGCCTTTCTTGAGGGTAAGTGCACCTGACCTGACTTCTCTCACACCCAGGGTCCCAGTGTTTGTAACCTTTTAGGGTAGGAAAAGTGATCTGAGGTCAGTCTCTGCCTACACGTACAAGGGATGCATGGCCTGATCCTAGGTCCTTTAAAAAAAAAAAAAAAAAAAAAAAGTTACTATTTAATTATTTATCATTATGGCAATTTTTACTGTACTGATTTGTGGAGGCAAAATGCAAATTCACATGAGTTTTTATTGTGTGCTGTGAGCATCTTTATCTTTTACTATCCTTTGTCCTTTATCCTTTATTATCCTTTATCTTTTATTGATTAGCCAGTGTTTTAATGTATTGGCCTTTTGACGTAATTAACAATGTAATTGTTATACTAGAATTTTGTCCATATTGCTCAGCTCTAATCAGTACTTTCCATCTTAAACGCACTGTTATTAGCTTGGATGTCGGTGCTGGTTAGGATTTCTAAGGCTGTGGTCCTGCAGAAGTAAGGCTAACATATTCTGACAGAAGAGAAGTTATATAACGGACAGGTAGCTTTTAGCTCCCTAAGGGATCGAGCAGTGACAGGTCGGCTTAGTCATTGCTGTGTCTGAACAGGAGCAGGGAATGCTTTCTCTCTGCACAGACTCATAAGGTGGAGACAGTGTCTGCTTCTTAATGCACTTCTTTTTTTAGTCAGTACAGTCAAGTTTGAACTTTTACACTGATAAGGAATTGAGTGATCAGGTTACTTTTCCATTTTTTTATTGAAGTTAACATATTCTTATTATGATGCTTTCCTTCCCTTAGCCAGTATTGTTCAGTCAAAAGAAGAATCAGTAAAACAACTCTGTCAGGAATGAGTGCAGATGCTGCAAAAAAACAGGCTTCTATTAGTCATACTGTAAAATACTATTACTACTACTACTAATGCTTCCATCAGTGTTACACAACTAAACTACACAGCTACACTATTGTCTTATGCTAAGACCTGACTTGTCTTCCTGACTGAGCTGTTAAACTACGTGTTGCCAGTTGGTACTTTTTCTGAATGCAGTTAGATGTGTTTTGTTTCTGTTACAGAGACCTACAGTAATGAGGAACTGGATCCAGTCACTACAGAGGAACAAGTGGCAGAGGTGCGGGGTTATCTGTCCAAGGTGGCAGGGATCGGTGAGGTCTTGTCCCGCAGACACATGAAAGTGGTCTTTTTTGGCAGGTATGTGATCACTTACTGCAGACACCAAAAGCTGTGACTGAAAATATTTTTACAGCGTACAATGAGTGTCATTGTCAGTCAGTGTACTGACTGAAAACATTTTTACAGTGTGAGTCAGACCTTCAGAAAGATTATTTATTGGGTTTGGAGACACAGGCTGAGACACACTGCAGCTGAAGGAGAGGGTGGGGGAAACTCTTATGGCTTTATTGCTTTTATCTTTCAGGGTGTGGCATTTCAAATATTGCATAATGTAACCAAGACTATGGCTAGACATGTTAACTTGTAATTACACTTTTGTAGCCACTTGAATGGTGAGTGTAAATCCATGTTTTCTTGTGTCCATAGGACCAGCAATGGTAAAAGTTCTGTCATCAATGCCATGCTGTGGGACAAAGTCTTGCCATCAGGCATCGGCCACACTACCAACTGCTTCCTGCGGGTGGAAGGGACTGATGGAAACGAAGCGTTCCTACTTACAGAGGGATCAGAAGAAAGAAAGAGCGTTAAAGTGAGTGTTTTTCTGCAGTGATCTTGGTGACCAGAGCTCAAATACAAAAGTGCTTGATTCTGAATTGGTCATATGCAAATAATGACTTGGACACACTACATGACTTCTTTCCAGATCTCTGTACTGTTCACACCACACAACTTGCTGTCTTGTAATCTGTAATCTTGAAGTCGGTGTAGTTTGCACGCTACATTACTGAGTGAGGTTCACACATCTTTCTCCAAGATGAGTCTTTCTGGTCTTTAGCTACGTTTTCTCACAAAACACTTGCGAGAAGTGACATGATACTACGCATGAGTCTGGGAACAACAGAACAGAAACAGAACACCACAAGACCACAAGTGCGGACAGGACAAAAGAGAGTGCAAGAAAAAAAACACAAGAGCAGCAATACAACTAGACAAGACAACATCTATATTCGACAATAGCTACAGTCTGGATGAATACAGTATTTTGACAGATACTGTATTCTAGCAACAGAGAGTTGTGTGCAAAAATGCAGAAAAGAAGTTACATGTGGGAAAAATCCAGAACAGAGGTAGACAGCAATATATATGATGTGCAAATATAGCAGCAACATGACAGAATGTGCAGTGTAATAAACAGAAGCATTTTTACCTCACCCTGTGATTTACACTCTCATTGCCTGTAGCCCTTGTTGTCAGTCGCAGCAATTTTCACACTATAGGATTTGGAAAATCAGGGCTAAAATCATGTATTGTGTAGTTGATTCATGTGTCATTGATGGCTTAATTCATTTTTGATATAAAAGAGAGATTTTCACTGCTGCTAAGAAAGAAGTAGCTGTTTGTAAAGCCTGTTGGATTTAGGCTGATCATGCAAAGAAAAGCTCCGAAGTTCCTCGATAGATTAGAAACCTAATGTGTGCCCAGTCAAGCCGTGATTTCTGGATAGTTGTTGCCTTGTAGAGCAGGTAAGCCCTGGTTAGTGTGCCATGCTTGTTTGAAAGTGTTTAGAATGCTTTTCCACTTTCATACATTTTATTTGCTTCTTTAGTTCTTTATTTTAGCATTCTCAAGCCAGCTTTTATTTATATATCTATATAACAAAAATGAGTTAGAACAAGGCTTTTATAAGTCCTGCAGTATGACTTTTCTGTTCAGCAGTAGTTCCTCTTGTTACATGTTCGTCATTTGAACGTATGTTCTTCACCAGGCAAAACAAACCAACAAAACAATATCCAGGTCTTGAATTTGTGATGGGCCAAAAAGTGATGCAGGAATGCTAAAAGTCCTGTTTGCTGTCATTTAGCATGTCGCGCAGAAAGGATCTTTGTTCTTCAAAATGTGACTGACGTTTTGCAACAGTCACTGTAGTGTTTGTCAAAGTTTTTATTTTTAATTGACGATTTCATTGACGTACAATCCACATGAAACTTGGTGTGCTTGTAGCCTGTCATGGCTGAGACGGAATAAGAGTTTTGTGTCCCTATATGGGTGTGGCAAGTTATTCGTTTTTCAGTGTCAGAAAGAAGCAGAAAACATGTCTGTTCTAAATGTCATCTGTCAGTGTTTAATACCTTACTGCCATTTTAACTCTTCCCCTTAAAAGCAACCAGTGTCCTCCCAACACAGTCTGCTCCCAGTTGGGTCACACTGACATTGTTACTCACTGGACAGATCTTGCATCAGATTAAAATAAAAAAGAACAGAAACTGAGGTGTTTCTGTACATGATTCCACCGTGAGAAGGCACCTCAGCGCTGTGGGTCAGAAGGGATGTGTACCTGTCAATTTAAATACTGAAAAGAGTGACAGAATGTTTAGTTGTAGGGGCTTCTGTGTAATTTTCTGTTGATTATATGTTTGCTTTCTATTTTTTCTTGATGCTAAAAACGTAATGTCCATATTGACAGGAAAAAACATAAGGGGTGGCATCATTCTTTCGCTCAGTATTTTTTATTTTTTTTTTATTTATTTTTTTTTTTAAAGCTTTTTTGACTCATTTAATTTTCTTTGGTGTAGATTTGTAAAAGCAGTGATGTAGAAAAATATTTTTACTTCTTTTTTTATTTAATACAATAAGAGAATGCAGATTAACATTTAAATATATTTCATTAAAGTGCAATGAATGGCTTCTAGCCCAAACTAATTTGCTACCATGAAGCTAACTTCAGACAAAAGAATTAATTTGAAACTCTTGTGGTCAAACTGATTCGACGCTGTTTTGCACTTGTCTCTCTCTCTGTAGACCGGTGTATTCTGGCTCTGTCAGTTGACTGTCCTATAATTAGCCCCACATGAGTCTGGGGCTCACCCTAGCCAGTTGTTACAGAGCCACACGTCTTACCATCCAAACTCTGGTCTCATGACTTTACTCTTGTTACACTAGAGACCAGGGAAACCAGTGTGTGTGTCTACTGAAAATGTTGCTCTCAGTGGAATGCTAGTAGTGCTTATTGCTATGTATTTGCCACAGTACTGGAATTTCATGTTTAGCTCCATAGACGGTGCCATTTGATCAGTCTCACAGTTCCTTTTGAAAGTCTACATGGCCTGTCTTGCTCTGAGTCAGGTTTGCATTTCACCAGCTTATAATGCCATGCCCTCATCCCTTCAACATCTAAACATAGCACAGCCACAATAGGACATGGGTTCTGGCTGTCAAGTGTGTGTGCGTTCCAGCTGATCTGAGGCAGAGTGCCTCTGTTGCCTCCTGCAGTCTCGCTCTCACTGTCTCATCTTGCATGTACACCTCTTCTGTGTCCTGCGGTAACTAAGGGAAGCCGGTTCTGCTTTGCCCACTCTCACAACCTGCGGACTAATGTTAAACACACATGTCCTCTGGCAAAGGCCTCATGTTTCATACAGTCAATCTTTACCTCAGTGAACTTGCACTGGGATTTTCTTGAATGTCTTTTGCATCCTGTTTGACTGAGCAATAGGCATAATATTCTTATACAGGGAACCCAAAATGCAATGACTGCAAATACAATAGGATCTCGAAACTGGATGCTGGATAACTTTCTGCACTGATAACAGCTCACTTCAGTACTGTTTCTCAGTCGTGGTTACTATAAAATTGTTGGGCTGTCACTGTCACTTATATTATTAATAGAATAATCTAGCAAGTATTTTGATTAATAGTGTAATCATGCACAGTTATAACAGCAGAAGTATTAGGGCTGCACGATATGGACAGAAATTTAGTATTGCGATTACATTGTCTTTCACAAAATAAAGGGCCCAAATCACCTTTCTAGAATTAATCACTAATGTGATTCATTGAAAATTTACATTTTATTGTTTTTTTTTTTTTAATTCAGTGATTGATTTTAATTGAATAAGCCATATGATTTAATTTTCTTGTACAATCTAGTTAAAACATTGGTGCAGTTCTTAATAGGATATTGGTATATGTCTGTTTTCATTGATCTAGCATCTGCACTATGTATTTATGATTTTGTTTTTTTCTACTACAAAACAACAGTGCCTCAACAAAGCACTGGTCCTGGATTCGTATTGGTTGATATCGGAATCATTATAGGTAGAGAAAAATAGCACCAGTGCATACCTAGATTTTGGCTTGAGCATCTCATCTTTAGAAGTACGTTCATGGCTTATCGGGTCATTCCAACCTAAAAAATATATTGTGTCATGAAATGTACTGTAGCGCAGCATTAGAACTCTCAGCCTCACCAAAACATCCCCTCGCCTACAAGAAATATCATCAGACAGGGTTTTCTTCATTTTTAAATAGGAAAATCTCACTCTAGAGACCTCTGTGGTGCTGCTATTAGATGCAGATAAGCATGTTTACAACAGGTGTAGATCCTATTTAATGTCAAAGCAGCCTCTACTGCTTTTCTCCTTTATTGCTCAGGCATCTGGCCTTTTCTCTTATTTTTGTGCATTGCTTGTGCCGCCTGTTGCACATGGACTCTTGCGTTGAGGGGGAGCATAACAATAAGCTGAGCTGCAGTCTGCATTCTGTAAGCCTGAGGAAGTCACTTTCATTGCCTCTGACTTTTAATTTCCCAAAGACTCTCCACTTTCTCAGTTTCTCACTTTTCTCTCGCTATATTGATTTTTATAATTGAAATACAAGGGCTTTTGCATTTTTGTTTTTTTTTTTAGAAAAGGATAACCCTAATGAAGAAACTGTTTGTGTTTTGGCAGACGGTAAACCAGCTGGCTCATGCTTTGCATCAAGATGAGGATCTGGATGCAGGCAGCCTGGTGTGTGTCATGTGGCCTAAAGCAAAGTGTGCTCTGCTGCGCGATGACCTGGTGCTGGTGGACAGGTAAGCTGAAAGATCTGACACTCACACAGCTTTAATGCCATTATATCCTGGCTGATTCCTGCCTTAACTTCAATCCTTAGACACCTATACCAGGTCATGACAGCTCAGGAGGTTAAGAGTGTTTCAGATCATCTCATTTTACCTAATGTCTTGACCATTTATATTTATTTGATGTATATGAAAACATGTTGCAGCACTTTTTCTGTATAGTAAAATGACATTCAGTAGGATGAACCCTGTGTGTAAGAGTCACCGAGGAGAGATATATGGATAAAAGACAACAGTACCATTGATCTAACTGTGATCTAATTTTCACAGCCCTGGCATAGATGTTACCACAGAGCTGGACAGCTGGATAGACAAGTTTTGCCTGGATGCTGATGTTTTCGTGCTGGTTGCCAATTCAGAGTCTACTTTGATGCAAACAGTGAGTTATCATATCTCTTCCTAGCCCAAGGCCTCAGATACTCACATTTGCTGGTGTTTTGCTGTTGGTAGGAATTTGGTCTGTAGGAGACCTGAACCAAATGCCACAAGGATCACCGCAAGCTGCTCTGGCACAAACAAAGGGGTTGTGCAGATGGGAATGTGATTACAGGTCTGTGGGCACTAGCCCTGGCTCAGTGAGCAGTAGTTTATCAGGAGCTCAAAGAATGTCTGGAATTTTAACACTTACAGGATCGTAGCCATCCAGTAGATTAGCTGGATTTGGACAGAACTACTCATTTAGTGTAAAGCTAATTGCTTGACTAAGCCCATACAACATTCACAACATGACCCTTCTGCTGTTTGTTGTTTTTTGTCTCTGTAGGAGAAATCATTCTTCCACAAGGTGAATGAGCGCCTCTCCAGCCCCAATATCTTCATCCTGAATAACCGCTGGGATGCCTCAGCCAGTGAGCCTGAGTACATGGAGGAGGTATGTCAGAGCGACACAACATGAAACACACACTCCAGGGGCCTGTCTCACGAAGCAATATTTACAGCTTATCCAGCTAACTTTAGGCTTGGTTCGATCTAACCTAGGACTGTATGATATGGACAAAATATTGGTATTGCGATTGTACTGCTACAATTCAGCATACTGCTAATGCTACTTTCAGCATATTAAATATTATCACTTTTCTAGAAATTTAAAAGGCTATATACATTCGCTCCCCCCATTAATACAGTCCAAAATGGAAACTAAGCTGCAAATGCAGCCTGTTTTCAGATCATAGCTCAGATCAACACACATTTATATCTCCTTATTCTTCCTAAAGCAGTTCAGCCCCACCCATGCATGCTAAAGTTCTAAGGCTCACCTACTGCAAAACAGAGGAGCCAATCAGAAAAGAGACCATTTACACATGTTAAAGGCACAGTAACAAAAAAAATGCCTGTTTAAAGATAAACAGAGGTTGAAAAATTGTCATATAAGGATGAATTATGATGAATTATGAATTTTTACTTTTGGTAATACAAACCCACACAAACTTAACAGAGAAATGAAATAGAAAGAAAATGTAGAATTTGGAGTATTTACAAACACCAGTTTTACTTTTGTTGGATTACATGAATACCATAATATATCAAAACATCAAGTAACAATCAATCACATAGACTTGTGATTGGTCACACCGAGGCTCATTTGCATTTTGTAGCCTTCTGTGATATCGGTATTGCAGAGACCAATATCATGATAACAATTAATGGATGATATATTGTGCAGCTCTAATCTAACCCTAATTTTTTGCCTCTGGACGACTGGTCATCATCCTGGCAACTTGAGCTGAATGGTTTACCTGCTCCTGGGAGATTCAAGGAATGTGTTTTGTTTATTTTTTCTTTTATTATAGTTTTCCTCTTATCCCAGTTGATCAGCCAAGACATGTTTTGTTTGTAACTGTAGCCTCAGTTTAACAATGGAGCTATAAGGTTAATGTTGCTAACAAACACTAAGTCAATAGTGACCCAGATTATGCCCATACAAATACTTCCTCAAGCCTTTTTAACCTGCTCAAACCTCATCCACCACTTCATTAAGGTGCAGCAGGCTTGTGGATGTGGTTTAGGACTCAGTATGACTTGCCTCATGCGATTGGCTGTTTGCCGTAAACATATAGCTTTCACTTGCACGCACATGAGGAATAATGAAAGCTTGAGGATCTAAACTTGGATTTACAGAGAAAGCTGTTAACCATCATTGGGAAACCGTTTGTTGGTTTGTGAACTTTTGTCAGGAACCCTTGTGCAAGCTGAACATGCTTTACGAGAGAGGGCCCCGGGTCTTATGACCTCGCTTCTGTTTAAACTGCATGACAGTAGTTAGTCAGGCTTCAGCAGTACTATGGCAGAGTACTAGAATGCCAGTGTATTCCAACACTGCTATGATAACTTTGCAACAGAAAAGTGTAAAAGTGAAATGGCAAGCCACACATTCATAAGGATGTAAGATGGCTTAATCTCTTGAGGACGGCTTTTACTTTCAGTGCTTTCTCCCTGTTTGAAGTGTTGTCATAATTGGATAAGTTTAAGTTTGTGATTGCACTGAGAAAACGGGGCAGTGGAGTCTCAACTGTAAATACTAACTGGATTCATGTGCATCATACTAACCGATTTATTGCTATTAGGTAAACACTGCAGACTGTCGGTACTAGGGGAGGAATTGGCTTTGTTGTGTTGGAACTATACTCCTGCTGAAATAGCTAAATTCAGTCAAAATACAGACTATCATCTATAATTATGGAGTAATTACATATTTGGTTACAAAGATTAGTTCTGATCATATGTAAAAGATTCTAAACACTAAAAATAGTTTATGTCCAAGGTGCTAAATGTAGATACATATTTAAAAAATATGGAAATTGCTTACCATCTCTAAAAATAGCTGGAGAAGCCAATTTGATGCTTTTGAAGACTTCTTATTTCCCATGTATCTTCAAGTAAATTTATATTGCTTGGCCAGCAACAGATACAGAAGTTAGTGGGTGTTAGGCTGAGAGTGTGAGAGTGAACATGCTTGTGTGTTTCAGGTCAGAAGACAGCACATGGACCGCTGTACAAGTTTCCTTGTGGATGAGCTGGGGGTTGTGGACCGAGCACAGGCCAGCGATCGCATCTTCTTTGTCTCTGCCAAAGAGGTCTTGCAGGCACGAGTACAAAAGGCTCAGGGCATGCCTGAAGCAGGTAGCAACAGAGTAGTATTTGTGGGATTATAGGTCAGATTTGACTGTTTCAGACCATAGGACTTTGTCCAATGAAAGTCGATTATTGTTGAAAATCAGTTTTATTAATGTCACGCTAAGAAGTTATTTGCAACCATGTCAGATCTTAAGCTGCCTCTTCTCAGTAGTACTTCATTATTCATGTAAAGTAGCCTTATGTACACATGCCTCTGTCCTCACTCCTCTTTGTTTTGCAGGTGGTGCCTTGGCTGAAGGCTTTCAAGCTCGAATGTTTGAGTTTCAGAACTTTGAGAGGCGTTTTGAGGCGAGTCTTTCATGACACTTGAAGCTCTGAAATAAGGTTTTGTGCAAGCATAAAAAGATGGCATTTTTTTTAATTAACACAACTGACTACATGTTGTTTTTGTGTACTTGTAGGAGTGTATCTCACAGTCAGCAGTGAAAACAAAGTTTGAGCAGCACACTGTGAGGGCCAAGCAGATTTCAGAAACCCTTAGACTGATCATGGACTCGGTGCATGTGGCTGCCCAAGAACAAAGGTGTGCAATCAGTCCACACTAGACTGCTAGGAAATGGTCACAAACTGTACCACCTTCAGTCACAATTAGACCAATAATTGACTAGTTTTGTCTGTTGTGCTCTGAGGTGCTGCAACCATTCAGAAAAACTGGAATTAATATTTAAATTCACTCTCAATTATTTTAGACCCAGACCTAGGATCCAAATTCTCACTGGCCTTACATCTAATTAGTATGCGAAGGAGAGAAATATCAGCTTTATGTTTCTGCAGAATGCATCCAGAGCTTTTAAACAGTAACCAGTGAAATGTTTGATGTTGCTTAAGTTATGTTTCTGGTCCATGTTTTCAGGTTACACTGCATGGAGACGAAAGAGGAGCGAGAAGACAGGCTGGAGTTTATTGACAAGCAGTTGGATCTCCTCACCCTGGACTGTAAGAGCAAAATCAAGAAGATTACAGAGGAAGTGGAGAAACAGGTAACAAAAAGATGAGCAGACACAGTGACATTCATCAAACTAGCAGTCTTAACTGTTATTAGGGGAGAAAAAAAAATCACAGTGGCAGTTTTGGTCAAACCTTCTACAAACAAGTTTCCAGAGATAAAGTGTGCCATTGTCTTTTAAGGTTCACTTCCTTTGTCAGCTTGCTATTGATGCACAATGCTATTTCATACTGAGCTTTGAACTTTGGTCAGAAACTCGCTTTTCCACACTTGTCAGTCTAATCTTTCACCACTCTGTCTCTTCTAGATTTAAATCTAGGGATTCATTCCAATAGCTCAAAGTACAGTGTTTTGCACCTCACACACAGAGCTTTAGAATGTTTTTTTTTGTCGAGATGTTTATTAAACTTTTTTATTAAGCTTATTTAAAATTTCAAACTCCACCAACACACTGTCCTGTATTTATACCCAAGCAATGCTTATACAACAAGATACAAAAAACAGCCTAAATATAGGTGAAGTCGTTAAGGTAATAAATTTAATCAGAAATCTAATTTTGTAGGTCATTACATTGAAAAAATGGGCATCACACATTACTCAACTTGCTGAAACAAATTTTAAACACCCAATGGACAAGAAAACATACATTCTTGCTTTACTAGGAGACGCCAATAGCAAAAGAAACAACTGATTTTTATTGGCTGTTGAAAGATTTTGTTCAAATTTGTCATTAACAAACGTACACTATTGAATTACATTCAGATTTCATTCAAAAACAAAACATAATCTGCAGACTAGGGCTGACCAGTACGCTATCAACTTGACTGCGAACTGTGGCTATAATCTGTTTGTAACTAACGGCAGTGTCACCCTGGCCTGTGTTATGTGATCACTGCCCACCCTGACAGTTGCTTTAGGTCTACATTAATTCATGTTCTTTCAGGTGTCAAATGCAATGGCCGAAGAGATAAGGAGACTGCATGTGCTGGTGGATGAGTTTCACCTGGACTTCCATCCCTCTCAAGTGGTTTTGAAGGTGTACAAGAATGTGAGTGCTCCACCTTTAGCTCTGCATTTCCCTGCTGTTTTAACCTTGTTTATGATCAGCTCTCCTTAACTTTCACTTTCTTATTTAGTGTTCAAATGGTCAAACCTGCCAAGTGGAAAGTCCACAGCTTTTCTAGTCACGTTGTTCATGCCTGTGCTTGTGTTGACATTGGAGAATGGCAGAGCATTACCCCCCTGTTCCTAAAGAATATGTGTGTGCTTGTGTGTGTGTTTTCAGGAGTTACACAGGCACATAGAGGAGGGCCTGGGCAGGAATATGTCTGAAAGGTGTTCCAACGCCATCACTGCAGCCCTTCAGACCACCCAGACCGAAATGATAGGTCTGTATTACATTCATAAGCAATCATTCATAGCAGAGACTGTATGACTGTTGATGTTTATGCCAACTATAGAGAAATAGTGCTCAGCTGTGCATAATTAATTATTGTGTAATACATATAACAAAAGAATGTCCAGAGATCATTGTTGATATTATATTTGCATTAGCATTTCAAGTGCTAGTGCCAGTAAATCAGCCCCTATGCAGTTAAAAATCATAATCACTGTCATATACTCAAAAATACACTTTAACCTCATAGTCATTATTTCATTTTCAGTACTTTGTTCTAGAGTAGTGTTTACCAACCCTGGTCCTGTGGAGGCCCACTTACCTGCACATTTTAGCGAGGGGTTGTTAATGAGCTGATTAGTTGAGTCGGTGTTTTGGGAGCAAGGAGAACACTAAAATGTGCTGAGTAGTGTGCCTCCAAGACCAGGGTTGGGAAACTGTTCTAGAGCACAGAGCTGACAAAACATGATCACTGTCTAGTAACTTATAGACTGGACTGCGTGTAAAACACAACAGCAGTACTAGATCAATTACCACTTCTGTTACCCTCCCACTCAGATGGCCTGAAGCCATTGCTGCCCTTATCAGTGAGGGAACAGGTGGATAAGATGGTGCCCAGGCAGTGCTTCAACCTCAGCTATGACCTCAACTGCGACAAGTTGTGCAGTGATTTCCAGGAGGACATTGGCTTCCATTTCTCGCTGGGCTGGACCATGCTGGTCAACCGCTTCCTTGGCCCCAAGAACACCCGCCGCGCCCTCATGGGTTACAATGATCAGGTACCAGCCTTGTACATGTAAGATTAGATTAGTGCTTAGCCAGGTTCACTAAAGTGTCCACAGGCAGCACAAACAGAAAAACTTTCACTTCATGCTTCATACATGCTTTTTGGAATGTAGATTGCTGAAAGAAGCCATTTCCATTACGGAATACTGTTGCAATGAAAGGGTGCACTTGGTCTGGACTGATGTTTAGGCAGGTGGTTCATGTCAAATTAACATTCATATGAATGCCATGACCCTATAGTTACTGATACTGATGCCTCCTCTTCCCTAGGTAAGCGATACACATGCACCTGGCTGTCCACATAATGGAAAAGAACTGCTTTCTTCCATTGCTCCATGGTCCAGTTCTGATGTTCACATGCCTGTTATAAGGGCTTTCGGCGGTGGACAGGGCTCAGTTTGGGCACTCTGACCAGTCTGCAGCTATGTAGCCCCATATGCAGCTAGCTGCGATGAACTGTCTTCTGACACCTTTCTGTCATGGCTGGCATTAACATTGTCAGCAGTTTGTGCTGCAGTAGCTCTGCTATAGAACCAGAACAGATAGGCTAACCTTCACTCCCTATGTGCATCAGTGAGCTTTCGGTGCCCATGACTGTGTCCCTAGTTCGTGGGTTGTCCTTTCTTGAACCACTGCATCTCTGAAACACCCATAAGACCTGGCCTTTTGGAGATGCTCTGAGCCAGTCATCTAGCCATCACAATTTGACCCTTCAGAGTCGCTCAGATCCATACAATTGCCGATTTCTTCCGCTTCCAACACATCAGCTTCAAGAACTGACTGTTCATTTGCTGCCTAAAAGATTCTACCCCTTGACAGGTGCCTGAGATGATCAGTGTTATTAACTTCACCTGTCAGTAGGTTTTAAACTTGACTCGTAGCTCTTCAGTGTATTTCGACTCATGCTGTCCTCAATGGCATACAAAATCGCTCACACAGGTGTTTCTTTACATGTTCATGAACTGTTCCTTGACTCTCACATAATCCATCACAGTTTGCGCCAGCATAATTATCACAGAAAACAATCATTATTTAATACAAAAAGGGTTAAATTTGAGGTTTTCCTGGCCATATATCCCAGAATGTAGACCAAAAAAAGTAGTTTTTTTTTTTTTTTTTTTACTTGTTTAAAGATGTTTTGTCCAAGTATGAAGACAGTTTGAGACATGTGTGTGTGTCCATCCTTTCACAGGTCCCCAGGCCTATGGCCATCACCCCGGTCAGCGCTGCCGTGCCCGCTTTTCCCCAGGGCTCCATGACTCAAGAAGAACTCATGGTCTCAATGGTGACTGGACTGGCCTCTCTCACCTCCCGGACGTCTATGGGCATCATCGTTGTAGGAGGCGTGGTAAGCAGCGTACAAGTTTGTCTTGACCCCAGCTACTTCAAATAAAACTGGCCTTAATTTTTTAAACAAGTGCCTCATTTGATGTGGTGGAGTTCAGTTATAAATAAGAGTGGGACATGGTTAATAGAAGCTTTGATACTCAGTAAAAGTAGGAACATGCTTGCATGTGGCCTCTGCTTTGTGGTAATGTTGACTCTCTCTCTCTCAGATCTGGAAGGCAGTGGGCTGGAGGCTGATTGCTCTGTCTGTTGGGCTCTATGGCCTGCTCTATGTGTATGAGAGGCTCACATGGACCACCAAGGCTAAAGAGCGAACTTTCAAGAGGCAGTTTGTAGACTACGCCAGCGAAAAGCTGCAGCTCATAGTCAGCTACACCGGTTCCAACTGCAGCCACCAAGTCCAGCAGTAAGTCTCAGCTCAGGATGCACAAACCCCCTTTGAGTAATGTGCTGCGTTCATGTCTCATCTTTTTCCTTGCAATGTTAAGATAAAAGAGTGATACTACTAGGAAAGATCGTGAGGTTACATTTTCACCATCTTACTTTTGCAGCTTGATCTTAAACTTTACCATAAAAGTTTATGCCAAAATACTTATTTTTCATTCAGAAACTATTTTAAACATATTTGCATTATTTCTTCTTAGAGCAGTCATAAAGCCAAGCTGAAATTGCCAGTGCTTAGTAAAATCTTTTCACAAATGTTTTTGTTTTATTTAAGTAGCAGATGTTTTGTTTTACCAGAAATAGCAGCAGCTAGAAAGTTTAGTGTAGTATGTTCCAATACACCTCAATTCTGTAGCTGCTGTTACATCTTGCATAGTTTCGTCCAGTTTCATATTGAAACGACAACTACGTGATCACACTTTTTCAGCTTTTGTGTTCAAAATGTTCTGTTTAGATGAAGATCAATGGACATTTTTTGGCCACTTGGCAGGAACATGCTTAATGCTGTCAGTTTTTTTCTTTTTATTAACAAGAAGACAGATCTCTTGTCTGTAATCGCCAGTGAGTTTCCAGCCCCTCAGAGTTGCCCGAGGCTGCATTATGTCTGATGTTTCCTGGTAAAGTCTCTCAAATCCTCAGGCTGTTGCAGTTTTGGCAAGAGGAGTGAAGTGTAATCCAGTCACGACAGATTGTGTATTAGAACTAGCAATGAATTTGCTAAATCTTTGCCTTAATGGAAATGTCATTTTGTCATACTGTTATGACATAAGCCCAGATGGAATTAATAGGCCCAGATTTGTGGCTTCCCTCTGCCTGATCGGAATGCTTACTTACTACCTCCATCTAGTGGACAAAATTATGTGATGCATTGTAGTGGCAGAAGTCAAGGATAACTGTGGCAAGTGCGGTTTAGAGCAAGAGGCTGTTTGCACCTTGTGTTTTTGGTGATCATGTTCTCATGTTATTTAACTTGGCTACTTAAAAAGCCAGGTGTAAACACACCCAGCACACATTGTGATTGAAATAGTATCACTGAAACCATAAATCTGCATGCAATTAAGGATGTGAAGATGTGTCCAGTGCTGACTAGCTCATGACGGATAAAGGAAATGTAGGATGGAGGATAAGCCAAAACGGTGTTCTCTTGCTCACTGGGCTGATGAAAGCATCCAAACCGATCTTGTCAATTTGTATAGTGAGGGGACAAAAAGTAAATTTAAATAAAACTGAAATAAATTTTGGTCCGATATGTTTTTGATGTGAGAAAGTAAAATCGAAATTCATCTGGTCACACTAGAGATGCATTTTAGTGAAAATGTCCACTGAATAACCATTGATTGACAAAAGTGACAATTGACTAGAAAACTATTGACTTCTAGTGTTTGTTAGCAGTATTTGTTATCAGCACAGTTTGGACACGAAACATATTTTGGCTGATTGACTGCATTTGGGGTAAGAGGGGAAACCCTCAGCTTGATTTTTCACCAAACTCTTGCTTTAATTGTTGTTTGGGCCATGTTTCCCAAAATCATCTTAACACAAAAATAATTCCTAAATGGTAGAGTGACCATCACACTGAATACCCTTTCGGTTTTGTTAACACTACCTTCATTCATTTGTGAAGGATTTTGTGTGGTTTTATGGGCCAAAATGGAAAATAAAGTGCACCCTTTGAAGTGATGTGCCAGGGCCTGTTGGTAGAAGTACAAATGGAGCTGGTTGTCAGTGATTAAATGTGTGTGTCTCTAATCTGTGTTTGCGTGTGTGTGTGTGTGTGTGTTTTTTCACACAGGGAGCTGGCAGGCACCTTTGCCCAACTGTGTCAGCAGGTGGATGTGACGCGGCAGCAGCTGGAGGATGAGATTCAGGACATGAACCGTAAGATCGAACAGCTGGACTCTCTACAGAGCAAAGCCAAGCTGCTCAGGTAAGAAGCACATTTCCCGGTGCTGATCCTAAAGAGGCTTAGTACTTTTAGCTTTGTTTTCTTAGTTTTCTAAATTAAGTGTAGGAGAACTTGACCATTGTAGTTCATGTTAGTGACTAAGATGGTAAAAAAGCAAACCTGATATGAAATTTGTGAAAGCAACGTGTTTATTCAAACATTTAAATTCTGTCCCAATTACAGTTTTAAGTACTAATTCTGTGTAATAGTAAAATGAGTACTTTGTACATTTGCTATAAACATTGTGTGTGTGTGTGTGTGTGTGTGTGTGTGTGTGTGTGTGTGTGTGTGTGTGTGTGTGTGTGTGTGTGTGT
>JBBPCZ010000017.1:3939334-3965045 GCA_037974445.1 Brycinus macrolepidotus | reverse complement strand
GTGTGTGTGTGTTTGTGTGTGTGTGTGTGTGTGTGTGTGTGTGTGTGTGTGTGTGTGTGTGTGTGTGTGTGTGTGTTAGTAGAACCTGATCTGGCTTAGTTACCTGAGAGCACTGATTTTTAAAATGTGCTTTGGTGGGTTCATTATAGCACATTTGTACCTTGATAAACTCTGACTCTCTAGTGAGAAACATCACAGGATCTGTATCACACTCGTGCTACTCCGTAAACCCTGCTTACGCTCACAGTGACCGGTAGCTTGTGGTCACTGCGTTTTATTTGTGGATGTGTTGTTGCTTAAGCGAGGGCCCGGGCTCCTCTTTGTTATCTTTGGGGTCCGGCCAGCACAGACCTCGTGTAGCTTTGTGATGCTGTGGATATATGAGTAGAGACATTACTTCCTCGAGGGCCATTATAATGTGGAATAATCTTTAAAAGCTGTATGACAAACTATAAACTTCCTATTCTTGTGCTTCAGAAGTTTTGGCTAGATAACTGTTTTAAATTAGGTTATGTTTTCATTGGAAGAAAAGGAATCCAATCAGATGTATGCATTCTTACCAACAGCAATACAAAACAATATATAAATTATTAGATGTGCGCCCATCATGACATTTTATGGCTGATGTTGATTTCTTTACAGCCAGATCGGCCATTTGGCTGTTTGACAGCCAATTTTTTATCTGATTTGTATTAGCTTTTTTTTCTTTTGTGGGCTAATTAAAGACACAAACACTTCCAGGCGTCTCTGTTCTTATTCCCGTAAAAAAAAAAAAAAAAAAAAAAAAAAAAATCAGAATCAGAGAAAAATGTAATAAAATGTGTGTCAGAAGAACGACAATGGCTGTTAACAATGACAGTGACTAACACATAATTGCATAATATGCTGCGGTATAGGTGTGGATGCAGTATTCAAATGCAGCATAATTGCACCTACCAGCTCATGTTGTTTACATCATAAAATTGCAAAACAGCCAAAATATAAAGAGAGTCCAATTAGCAGATTTTAACATGTTAATCAAGGTCGCTCTTACATTATGCGACAACGGGACAGTAGTCTACAGTAGTTTTTGTGTATCTGAAATAAGCAACAAATAATTTTTGTTCACTCTTGTTATGTCTTATTCAGTGTGCCAAACAGTTCAGCACAAGCAAATCAAATTTATTTAAATAAATAAAGTAAAGAACTCTGTATTAAGAAAAAAGAGTTATTAAGAAAAAAAAAACTCGCTAATTAAAAACATGCTTGCTAATTAAGCTGTAAAAATGGAAAAGTCTTTCAATACAATAAACATTTGGTGTTTAGTTGTCCCGAACTTACTGTTATCAGAATCAAAATTCTGGTATTGCGACAAAGTGATTTGTTCTTGTTTGATTTTGCATGTTTAATTTCCATTGTGAATCTGACAGTTTGCTCCAAGTGTTTTTTACACATACATACATACATATATATATACATATATTTATAAATATGACGTTTTGAAGGGTTTATTCTAAAATACCTTAAAGATAATTTTAGTGGGGTTTACACATACAATAAATGTTGTTGTTGTAGTTAATACCAGTTTTTTAAATAAATAAAATATTTTAGCTATTATTTTTTCAAACATCTTAATGCCCAAAATTGTTACAAGTGGATATACATCATTTTAAAATTAAACTCTTCACATACACTTATTTATGCATTTATATAATCAAGTGTAATTGCCTAAATAACTACATCATTTATGTACTTATCAAAATTTAAAAAACTACAAGTATAAATCCTCTGCAAGTGTTGTTTGCCTGTATTAGTATTGGTTGTCACAGAGAGCGTGGGCTGGTGGGGGTGTTAAGAATTACTGAATAAATTACCTTTACGACCGTGCTGCTGCTCGAGCATCTGTAATTCTTCACGCTTTGCGTACAGTTTACCGTCATGGTGTTGGATGACGCGGTGGTATGGGACACAGTAAGCATTATGGGCCTGATGGGGAAAACACATGGGGGGACTTGAGGGAGTGGATCTGGGGCTCCGACCATGGGGCTTAGCCATGGCTTTAAGGTCTATCGTGAGAGATTCGGCGAACTTTTGCAGTTCGCACAATAACCGTTTTCACGGTTGCCTTGGGTGTCACGGCAGAGGCGATGGACCAAAGAAAGTTTTGATCATTTCCCACCCCCCCAAACTTCTTTCTTCCTGGAAAACTGAGTCAGGCCGGTTTGCAGATAACCACGGCTTAAGGAAAAGTTCTGCAGGCTTGTGTTTTGATGTCTTGTTTCTACCGCCTCTGCTAGAGGGTAACACCGGTTGGAGATTGGTGTGAAAGTTTGAATTCCTCTTTCCGAAACTTGCTTAGACATCCAGGGAAGTCCACTCAAAGATACTGGAATATACAGTTATCAGGGATGAAACTTAAAAGAATTGTGTAATTCAGTATTAGTCAGTACCTCATTGAAACAAGGGGAGAAATTATATGTGCACCTTCAGCCAATGCCATTTTTATATTAATAGGTGAAAGATGAGATAATTTATTACGACTTGGATTTGACGAACGTTGTTTTGTGTGCACTCTTTCTTTGTGGAAAGAAAAACATTTATGTTTTTGCCATGTTTTTGTTCTTTTTGACTTCTTGACCAAACAAATGGAAAAAGATATTGAACTTTACATAATTGCGTTTGAACACACAAAAATAATTTTCAAATTTGATTGGTTGTCCGTCCAGACTGCGAGTTGTCAAACGCAGTCCCTCAGTAGGTTGATCTGACATGAAAGTTCAGCTTCAGGATGGAAAGCCTTAGTCTTTCCATGGCAACACTGCATAGTCTCAGCTATGAATTGTGTCTATTTATATAACTATCATTTATTGTGGCCTGAGGGCACCTCTTGGTCAGTGTCCAGCAGATGCCTCTGTCTTTGTTTACACTGTAGATCATACATACGCTGTGTATACATATGCCCTGAGCTGAATCCAGGGATACCACAGAGGGCCTTTCAAATTCACTGAGAGAGAAAAGGGCTGTTTTACAGTATGTTCTGTGTCCTGGTGAAGGTTACATCCCTTGGTGCTGAAAGCAGGCTGATGTGTTGATAGAGGGTGGCCAAAAGAGAGAGATGTTTGTTCAGTCTTTGCAGTCCCATGGTGTCAGAAGTCCACCTGGGTCTGTGTCCGTTTCACCTCTCCATGGCAAAGATGCTGCTGTTACTCCTCCACCGAGCCATAAATGTGCAGTAAAGTTGGCGCAAGCCGTATGCACAGTGTGGGTAACGCTCCATATATTTTAATGATACGCTGGACAGGGCCGTACGTTTTAAAACATTTTTCTCTTATGTGTGAGGATTCATATTTGGATAACGTTGGATTGGGTGTTTTTTCATCGCAGTGAATGTCCATTTAGAGCTCTTGTAAAGAAAAGATGGGAGGATGCCAAACCCCACCACTCAAAACACCCCAGAGGTCTAGGAATATAAGGTTAATTTTGAAACCAGTAAGACATGTCTAACTACCACCTAGTGCAGCAGGATTCTTGACTAAATGGGAATCGCTTTTTAGAGCTGAGATCCTGATTTTCCCTTACGGTTCTTCAGCATACCGATTTTATAAAGAAGAACAGCAGCTCAGTGATTTGCTCGGTATAACTGTAAACACTCATAAATAAAATGCTTTAGAAAGTTTCATTTAAAGAAATTCAAGATGAATCATAATAATCAAATGCGAAAATTTGGTTTGTGAACAAGTGAACAGAAACTACTGACCTACAATTCAGCTGTAGCCTATGGAGAGGCTTGCCATAAGGATACAATGTGTGTGTCTTTTTGAAGCCATCAATAGTAGGGCTGTTGTAGTGGCACTGAAATGTTGGGTTAGGCAACACTGCCAGAAGGGGCGTGGGGGTGTGGCGAGGTCTAACTAGTATGGTGGCATGTATTCAAAACTGAATTTCAGTAGCCAAACTGAAAGTCAGCCAACTTTATTTCCATTCCTTCTCACCACAGTGAGGAACAAACTGTAGTTCCTCCAGGATGCAGTGCTGCATTGAAAGCAGAACAACGGCAGACAGCGGTGCAAATAAACAGTACATACAGGTTATGGCCAATACAGACACTATACAAAACGCCCCACAGTATTTAATAACTTTACAGCCATTTAGAGTTTGAAATATTTGTCAGAACCCGTCGGAATCGCTCCTGTTCGGTCAGATTTGGACATCATTTTCCAAAAATAGGTCAGGTTCAGTTCAGGATCAAATTTCACGTTTAGGTTCTCGGAGCATGCCTCCCACTTTTAGCAGATTTTGCCCTGCATTTCTCCCCTGTTCTTTAATCTGGCAAACTGGCATCACACGCACACGCTCATGAGAAACTGGAATTTAACAACAAATTGATTCAGGAAAGTAAAAAATTAGTGCATCCAAAAGCATGTTCATATTTTCTTTGTTAGACCAAAAATATGTTATTTTTTACACTGTTTTCTATAAAGGAGTGTATTATTATATTGTTTTGTGTTTTATTTATCCATTTTATTTATCCTTCACAGTAACCAGTCAACTTTTATGATGAGTTCGAGTCAGTACTGGACATAATTTTGTTGGTCACAGATCGGTTTTGGACCTTAATCTTCATGATGTAGCATGGGTTGGGTCAGGTTGGGGTGGAATATTTTCAGCCTATATTTTAATACGGACCAAAATTTCAGGCCCGATTCTACAGTTATTAAGTGCAAAACTTCATTGACTACTGGGTTAGGTAAAGAAATGAACCAGCTGTGTGTTCACAGCACCAGTGACTATTATGTGTGTATTATCATCAGTGCACTTATTATTAGTAGTAGTGTTTATCAGCATAATCCCAAGCGCTGTCTAAACCGCAGACAATATTTGCACATTCAAGTAATCCTATATCTTGGCATTAGGCTAAGTTACTACTTGGTGTACTCCTCACTCTGTATCACTGAACATAAAATATTAACAATACAAATGAGCTACAAGCTTACTTTATACTTAAAACCACACAGCACAGAAGAAAAGTGAAGTTTGAGTGACAAATTCCCCAGGAGTGTTTTGTGGACACTTCTAGTCGCATCAAGCTCACTGTAAACAGCAAGAATGCGGTGAACGTGGATCCTCTCTGTTGAACTCACTGTAAATCAAATGTAAAAATAAAACCTGTTTAATTAAATGTTATTATGTAAGTACATTTGAGTAGTATAACAATGTCAGTAATAACTCAACTTAATTTTTAGTTGTAAGCAGATGCATGAAAGGTTGATTTTTGGGTATTCCTCTTTTTCACCCATAGGAGTGGTGCTTTTAAAATGGCTGGGCGTGTTTTTGTTTTAAGGCAGCAAAATGACACTGACCAACAAAAACCACGTCTAAAGCCAGCAACGTTTCATTAAACGGAATTCAAGTGGCACGTTTTAGAAACATACGTGTGCACGACGCTCATGACAAACACAGGTGCATCCTCGAAGTGGATGTTTTTTTATAATCTTATTTTATTTCATTTATATATGTTTTGTGATAGAGCACAACTTGTCCTTTCACATAATCATACTGTTATGAAACACCAAAAAATGAAGAAAAAATGGTGTCATGAAAAAAAAATTACTTGAGTTCATTATCAGAATTATGTATTGATGGTGGGCTATTTGACCAGTCGACATACATGGATATTTAAACACACCAGGATGAGGATGTTCGTCAGAACATTTTGCAAAAAGTGGGTTTGGTTTGTCAGGTAAACATGCCATGATAATTGCGATCTGCCACAGCTCATGCGCCCCTGCCTTTTAAAGGTGAGGTGACGTGCCATTCTGATGTTACACCCAAAACACGCCTCTGAGTAATTAAGAGTTAAGCTTTTTGTGCCTTACGTTGACTTTTTCCACGGCCAAAAGAGCAAAATGCTTTAGGACATGCCCATAAATGCTAGTTTCCGTTAGATCGTCAAAATAGAGCAATTAGTGTTGCTGTTCTTTTGGCAAGTTGTGAAACAGTTCTCAAAGCTGTGCTTCCAAGTCAAGCTGATAGCACAGTGACTGCACACAAGAAGAAAGGCTGTTTCCCTACCCTGCAACTCTTAATGATAGCTAGCAAGCTAAAACAATGCCTCTCTGCTTTCTGTGGTTGGTAACATGGTTGGGAAAGCAAGCAGCGTACCTTATCTAAAACAAAAGAAAATGGCCTGAAATGTCGAATCCATTCTTCTGTCTCCTGGTTGAAAGGTCCTCTTATCCTGAGCAAAACACAGATATTCATAAATCATTGTCCCAGACGTCTTATGAGAATCTACTGGACAAATACCATCAATAACAAAAGGCTGTGAGAGGAAAAAAACAAGACCCCAAGGAAGCAGAAATTAAAGAGGAGGAAGTGGAGTTGACTGGGAGTGTGGGTGAAAAGAGAAACGCCGCATCAATCACCTAAAGGGCTTGAATGTGCAACTTTCAATGCAAGCAGTGGAAAGAATGACCTAGGAGCACCTGGAAATGCAGCTAAGATCAGCAGATTAAATTAGCCGCGTTGATATAGCTAAACGTAGACGAGGGAAAATTGTAAACAGATCCCACTGGGTAGGGAACTGTATTTCAGCACAAGATGTTGGCTTGATTATTCGGTTGATGTGTTGAAAATTAGCGCATTTGGCTGATACATTAAAGTCTTAGTTTTCAAAAGCTTCACAATTTCAAAACGTGCAAAATGACTTGATGCTCTGCTTGGTGCGCTGATGGCATTTTGCAAATCCAGCTGTGTTTCAGCACTTCTATATTCAGCACTGATTTGTGTGATTTAACAATTTATGCCCAGTGGGAAAAATAGGCGTGTAATTGATGCTTGTGTATTACTAACATAGCAACCAGATTTATTCGACCCACTGGAGATGGCTATGGTTTGGGAGGTCAGAGGAAGCACTGACACAATGAACGACTTCTACCCACTTACACATCTTTATTCTTGTGACATTTTCTTGGGCAGCCGTGCCACTGGTCTCATCTGTTTTTGCAGTTATTGGGCTTGTAGATGAATGTGCATGTGCATAAGCAGTTACGCATAATTAATTAGGAAAATCAGTGTTGTTTATATGGACTGTGGCTCATTCATGACAAGTTGATCGTCATTACAAAAGAAGTTCCCTACAGTTGCGCTCCAACATGTACACAACATGAACCTTAAAACTAATAGGTCAAAATAGCTGCGGGATCCGTAATGACAGCCGATAATGTTCTACACTCGTATTCTGTTACGATGTAGCGCGGGAATATGGAGATAATATAAGGCTTCTTCTTTTAGTTGAAACAACATTTAAATTAAAGCAGACTCTGGGCGTGCATTGCTGGAGGGAAGTTTCCAGCTGCAGATGTTCTTCTGGTTTTGATAGGAGCCCAAAGACAACAGCCAAACTGATGAACAAAGACGAGGCGGTTAGCGCAGTTGTCTAAACACGAGGATGCTGAAAGCTGAGGCTTGCTTGTCTACTCAGCCCAAGGGAGGAGGCTTCGTTGGTGTGTGTTTGCATGTGTGTGTGTCTGTGTAATTGCTGGGGAACACATGCGAGGATTCTGGTAGAGAGCTGTTGCTGGTGGTTAGACATTTTGTCAGACAGCAGGGTTGTCCAAAGCACACAGTATCTAGGAGTGTGTTTTTTCTGACTTGTTTCATTTTTTGTATTGGGGTGAACTTCTTGTAACTTCAGTAAATTACACCAAAATATGGACAGATGGCTCTATTAGACAGAGCTTGAAATGTACGATTTTGTCTGTTTTTTTTGTTTTTTTTTAACTCATGTAGAAGTAGCTGACCCTACATATTAATATGATTCCAAAACATCATACCTGACATGATGAAACCTGTTAAGAAACATTTGTGTGGTAATCATTAGGTTGTTAGAATAAGGACATGATTTGGCAGTACTTGTTTTGATGTTTTATATATATATGGATCTTGATAAAATCCTAAGGGGAAAGTCCTGAGGGAAGCACATGAGTCCATTCATCCTAGAATAGGACCACACGGTGTTTTCACTGGTAACGTTTCTCCACGTCTAAATCTTTGGCGCCGCAGCAATAAAACGGAACAAAATCGAACGACAAACCCCCAGGTTGACAAAACGAAATCACCTGCCACTCTCGTCAATAAAGCTAAATCACTTGCCCACTGCCATACCAAACTTGGTGGTGCACAGGAAACGCTGGGACCATGTATAATCTGTAGAAGTTAATTGAACGCTGATAGGGTTCATTTGACACTGATGATTTTATTGTCTTTGCCTAGAAATCAAGTAGATTTTAGAAACAAACAATTAAGAAAACATAAAGGCTATTTCCATGAAAAACCTCTCTTCTTTTGCTCTTGTCTTATTAAACCTGAGGCAAATAAAGCACCAAGCCACTAACAGACAGGCTGTCTCTCTTGGAATCATCATGCAGCGTTGGTGGTTGTCTGAAACCACAGTCTAGCACAGACAAGATGAAAACAGACACCTTGGCCTGTCATGTATAACATCATATTTTATCACTTTGAATCATTACACTTTCTCTGGTACTCCCATGCTTGGCCCTCAGTGAGTGTGAGGAGGTCTTTTTTTTTCTCTCCTCAAAACTTGGGCGGATGCCTTGACTTTTCTGTCTGGCAATAAGTGCTTCGAATATCCAAAACCTTGAGGCAAATTCAAAGAGCTGAAAGCTGAGAGGCAGGAAAAGCTTCATGGACAGGTGGAATTTGTATTGTTTTGTTTAGGCACTGACAGTGATTTCCACTTTTCCCAGTAAGGACCACCTATTCTTTCTCTCTTTTTTTTCCTCGTTCTCTTCTCCTGGGGTGCAGTCTGCTCACATGTGAGTACATAATGCATGTTTCTGATTTCCCAAGACCCACATTCAGACCATTTTTGTATGCCCCGTCTTTATTTCTTTCGGTTCCAGCGTAGTCTTTCCGGATTCAAGCTCTACGGCCACCCAATACGAGAAAAAGCGTCCAAAGTATTCTAGCCATCTCCTGTAGGTCTGATGCTTTCTGTGCAGAAAGTGAGAAAAAGAAAAAGAGAAAGAAAGAGGAGAGAGTGTGAGAGAGAATAAGAGACAGAGAGAGTGAGACAGAGAGAGAGAAGAGAGAGAGAATGAAAGCTCTGTGAAAGAGTGCCAGTCCAGAAACAAACCTGATTTATTATCACCAGAAATCAGCAGCAGATGTCAGTGTGCAGCTCCCCGCTGCAGCCAATTAGAGACAAGCACGCAAAGATTGCCCTCTTTCTCTATTTCACTCAGAACAAACATATACACAACACTCTTCTCTATTGCTTTTTGCACCCTGTGATTGTACTGTGCACTATTGAAAACTACCGATTGCAACCCAACTAACTGCATGCTGTGTAGCTTATATGGCTGGGATGAATGACATGGTCAAAATTTTCTGTCTCTGTTCTGTTTCTTTACACTGATCAGCCATAACATTAAAACCACCTAGAATTCCCTAATATTGTGTAGGTCCTCCTCATGCTGCCAAAACTTCTCTGACTCTTTGAGGGATGGACTCCACAAAACCTCTGAAGGTGTACTGTAGTATCTGGTACCAAGATGTTAGCAGTAGATTCTGTAAGTCCTGTAAGTTGGCCTCCATGGATCGTACTGGCTTGTCCAGCACATATTGGAGATGCTCAATCATATTGAGATTTTGGGAATTTGGAGGCCAGGTCAACACTTCTCAAACCATTCCTGAGCAACTTTTGTTTGTAACCCAAGGTTACCCAGCAGAACATTGCCCAGAACATCACACTGCCTCCGCCAGCTTGCCTTCCTCCCATAGTGCATCCTGGTGCCATCTCTTCCCTACGTAAGCTATGATGCTGTGATACATTGTGTGTTTTGACAGCAGTCTATCATAGACACTATTACAATTTTCAGCAATTTGTGGTACAGTAGCTCTTGTGTGAGATTGGACAGGCTAGCCTTCGCTCCCCACATGCATCAGTGAGCCTTGTGCGTCCCTGACCTTGACACTGATTCACTGGTTGTCCTTGGACCACTTTTGGTAGATACTAACGGGTGCGTACTGAGAACAGCCCACAAAAACTTGGTGTCTTCTAGCACACACTTTCGTCTAGTTCATAATTTTTTGCCCGTTTTTCCTGCTTACAATACATCAACTTCAACAAATGACTTAGATAGATAGATAGAAACTTTATTGATCCCTTAGGGAGGTTCCCTTTGGGAAATTCAGGTTCCAGTTAGTTTTTACAGCACCGTAGGACATCTTATAAAAGCAAACACACATCAACAAGGAATATTCTTAAGGAATAGAAAGAAAAACAAGGGGATGAAGTGATAGTGATATAGTAATAAAGTGACATTGTGTGATAAGTATGATAGGTGATAAAGTGACAAGTGACATCTGTTCATTGTGCGCTAAGTACTAATAAGACTTTCATATATATCCCACCCCGCACCTCTCTGTGTAAGAGTTTATTTGACAGTGAGGATATTTTAGAAGGCAGAAATGTATTGCAAATACTTGCCCTTTTGAATCACATACAAAATGTTTGGAGAACAATGAAGGATATTGTTTAGAAGCAAATACGAAGAGTAACTGGAAATGTATCACGTAGGGATGCATAATTGGAATGGGCACATATTTGCGTGAGGCAGGGACTCACCCTGGGTTGGGCGCCGGCCCATCGCAGTGATCGGGCTTTCAATTTTATGAAATAAGTCAAGTCAGGTAAGTGCACTTGAATGCTGCTGTTACATCTGTATCAAAACGGTGAAGTATAAGTATGCACGACTAACTGCACTAAATAGCCAGTTATATCTTACCTTCGATGTAGTGCCTTGATTTACGAATTAAAATGTCATTGAAGAGCAAATAATGTTATTAATATTGTGTCTTTGGCTAATAAACAGTACTGTAAATGTGTTAGTGTGTTTCAGGGGTTTATTTAGCCCACACAATGAGAACTTCAGCCATTAACCATCATGTACTTGCTACATTTGCTACACAATGAGAACTTCAGCCATTAACCATCATGTACTTGCTACATTTGTGGGGGGAAAAAGTGTTGATCCACTTTGGTTAACCTGTACCATAAATACCATTTAATACCACAAAGAAAAAGACTGATGGTGCCACATCTAATTACACCACGAAGTCAGAAATGCTTTTTTGTTGCGTCTTGTTGAACAGGCTCACATGTTTTTTGTCTTATACTGCCTTAATGTTGCAGGCTACGCACACACGTTGCGCCAGTGAATCATATCCATAAGCTGTTATTTCTCGCCACAGTCAAATACATTTGGGTTAGTGGGTTGCAGATGTTTGACCAGCATTCGCTGCACTGCTCAGACTGGAATGGGGGCATGCGCAGAGTTCTGTTTTAAGTTTCTAGCTCCTCAGGTGGGCTCTCCCAGTGGCTAGCACTAGCATTATAAAACTAAGCCTTTTTTTTTGAAAGTCATTGTATAGTTGGTTGTTGTTCAGTTAAGTCCATTTTTGTGTGTGGAGATTTTAACATACTTGCATTACTCGATTAATCATCAAAAAAAATGGTTCTTGATTACTACTATAATTGATATTCTGGTGTTTGAATTTATTTATTGACATCTGTATTTGCTGATACGTCGGGAGTAATACATTTCCCTGAAATTCATCCCTAATGCATTTCAAAGGTTGGTTCTAGTTCTAGCCAGGGATTGCACAGTCACTTTAAAACAACAGTAAGGCAGGGTAAGAGGAATGTTATTTAGCATAATAATCATATTTTCTATGGTGCTGTTTCATATAGACTTGAGAATTACGGAATATTTTGAATACATGTAAAACTAATAGTCCTAATAAGGCATTTATTTGAGTGAATGAATGCTTAAGTGAATAACTAATACTATTCTACTAATACTAATCTGCTATTCTTATGTTTATGTTCTTGTATTTAAATTTCATTAATAACAGGGTTGAAACTGGCCCATATGAGCATAACCGTATTTACCGTTACACACAAGTAACAGGTTAATGCGTAATAAGTTGACAGGGCCACTCTGTATCAAATGTTCTTTCCTGTAATGTGAGACATATCAAGCAGTGATGCTTTGCTGAGACTTTGAGAAATGATAATATACCTTTCATTAATTGGCACACATTTAGCTATGAAACGCAGACCCACATGTGCTGACTTTTCCATTAGTGACAAATGAATAGAATTACCTTTTAAGTAAATACCCACAGGTGAGCTCTGTCAAGAATCAACAAACACAAATTACAATGGCCAGAGCGCTGCTTTTTTGAGCCGGACCTTCGGTGACAAATGAGCGGTCAGTTTCTATTGCGCCTCGCGTCGCTTTTGAACTTGGCGATGCGTGTAACAGTATAGCAGCAACGTTGCTTTCCCCACTAATGTAATCAGTAGTCAAATATTTGTTTTATCGTATGTAATGGTGCGTGAGTGAAATAATAATTAAGCTTAATGGCTTGGGGAAAATATTTTATGTTTGTGTGGTATCTCTAACGTTTGACAGTACGGTGATCAATGTTGCTCGCATCTTGAGTAAATAAATGTAAACGTGTGGGCTCGGGCTGAGAGCTGGTACTACAGTTTACAAAACAGAGAATTCACATTGATTTATTTCTTGTTTACGGCATAGGGCTGTGCTTTGTCAAGGGTGGTATCTTCATTCCTAGTTCAGTTGTTTCTTTTCCTTTGTGAGGCCTCCAACCCTGTTATTGATCACCACTAACTTATTGGCAGTTTGAAAGATCAAAGCCATTTAAAATCTTCCAGCTCTACAATCAACAGTGGGATACGGAGAAAAAAAACAGGCTTCCTGGTGACGTCTCGGCTTTTGTTCACGGTTTGTGTACATTTCTTTTGTTTGCACATTTTTGCCCTGATTTTTCTCCTTTCTTTCTTGGCTCAGGAGAAATATTCAGAAAGAATCTCGAAATAGCACAGCAGATCTAGGATCAGAGTTGATACACCTGACCTTATGTGGTCAAAAACACTTCTGAATGGAGACGGTTTGTGAATATCACTTCAGAGGAACACATTAAACAGTGTTACTTTATATTCAGTAAGTGAGTTCATATACTTAAGTGTTTATTAGTTTTAATAGTAATTTGTTAGTACTTGTAATTACTTTACTAACACTCCACTTAATAGGTAGAAGTGAAAATGATCTAAATAAACTGCTTACAAAATAAAACAATTTGCCAAGACTTTAATGTTAATAGTTTGTTTTCTTATGCATTGCATGCATCTAAAGATATGAAGGGAACATTACCTACATTCATTGATTTGAATATGCTGAAAGTCTTAGAGACGCTGATGACACGTCTTATACTGCTCACAGCTTTGCAATGTCTGTATATTAGTTTTAGGTCTGCATTTGAAAAAGGAAACTGATGTTGGATCAGAATACAAGAGCATTCTACCTAGAGCATGAGCTGCAGTGTAATCCAGCCTAATGGCAGGGGTCTGTTTGACTCAAAACCAAACTTACTCCCCCTGCTGACACTCTGAACAACATGCCAAGATAGAAAAATCACCTTCAGCAGGAACATTCCTAAGGCAATAATATTTCGGTTGAGCTGTAGACAGGTCAATTTGAGAAGTTTTGCAGTTGTTTTCAGATCAGATCATAAACTGGTTTACACTCCTGTTTGAGGGACTGTAAGTTTAGGATTTGGGGATTAGAAGAAAAATACAAGTTTTCAGGTTAAACTCAGCCTAGTGCGTTCTTTTCAGTGTTTTGGGTTAAATTGGATTTTTTCTGGAGAGCAGCATTTTTCATCATTAAAAACATTCTGCTAATTCTCATTAATAATCAGGAACTAATGTCCTTCTTCCAGATCCGCTATTAATTAACAGACTTCTTTGAATTGAGGTTAGGTGGGTGTTTACCTTTGTCACATAGGGCACACTCACTCATAATGAGATTGTTTTGGGAGTGCTGATGATGTATTGAAAAAAAGACCACAAGGAAGTCAAAGCCTATTGCAAAGTCGGTTAATCTTTCCTGGAACCATGTTTATTCTTATGAAGGCCCATATTTGAGCACTGAGAAAGCAATGAACCTCTTGCAACTCCTAAGTTGTTAAGGAATGTTCAGACAATAAATTGCAATAGTGCATTACTGCAGCATAATACAACAGTAGCACCTGATATTGGGCACTTACATTAAAAGTTGTCTTGGACAAAAAGTCAGAAAGCAATGGGACCTATGTTCACTCACTCAGTGAAACACATTTGTTGCCCATCCATGACGTGTGGCCTGCACTGAGACCTGTAACAATGTGAAACCTGTTAAAGTCTTAATGGTCAGTAATATATGCCTTAATAATGTTTGGCTTCAGAAAAGCGTGTTCCTCTACATGTGGCGATTGTGTGAGCGGCTAGCCTCCCTTCTTTCCTTTGGTCATTAATGGACTTAATATGTGGCCTAAATGTCAATTTGAGCCACTTAATGAGGTGGACACTGCGCATTGCCATCATACTGTGGGGCCCCTTAAGCTGGGACGTTACGAGTGCATTGTTGATTTAATGGCCAGAGCAGACCTAAGGCTAATGCTAAGTAGGAAAAAGCTAATGCTAATGCATGTCCATTAGGAGATAAGACTGTGGGAGGCTTCCTGCTTTATGAAAACGCCACCTCGTTTAACAGGTTACGTCTGTGCTCAAATGTGTACATGGCTGCCACATCTCAGTATTTTGAGAGGGTCATGCTACGTAAAAGAGGTAAAGGCTTAAACAGATTGATTAAACAAAATGAGTAGCTTACAATAAGCTAAATATTTTCCCTAAAAAAAAAACTTCCTCCGTTTTCAGATTTTTTTGCGCTTCTAAAGTGACATAGCTGAAACATTACCTCTCATACACTCTTTAAAAAAGGTGCAGTGAAGGGTTTTTTTTAATGATGCCATAGAATAACTGCTTTTGGTTCCCTAAAGAACCAAAAAAAAGATATTCATGTGGGAAGAACCTTTTAAAGTGTCAAAGAAATATGCTATTACAGTTTGAGGTTCTTGATGGTACTTTAAACTTCTAAACATCACATCTACATTTAAAAGAGCCATACATTAGAAGGTTCTTGAGGTAACCAAAAGTGGTTCCTATGTAGCGCTGTGCAAAGGACATTTCTTTGCACCTCTATTTATAAGAAAGTGGGCTTTCACAGGTTATAGAACTGCATGCAGCTTACGATTTTAATTGTCTCGTATGATCATAAGCTAAAAATTACATTGAATTAGTGTTTTTATGGACTACATATTTCTCCTGATTTTTCACCTTTTAGCGTAAAATTGCTATTCACAAAACAGCAACATAGCTATTCTATTTTCTTTTTTTTTCCTCACACCCACTTACACTGTTTATTTTTTAATTTTTTAATTTTACGTATTTATTTGGCTGCAACTTTACTTAAATTCTATTTGAAAGTATTTCATAAATTCAAGGAACAGTCCATTTTTTATGACTTTGGGGCCATTTAGAAAGGCCCCAAAAATATTCTGTCATTAATGGATGTAATACGTGGCATAAATGTCAGTTTGAGCTTAAATATCAATCAGCCTACAACTAGGTCTGTCCAAATGCTGGTCCTCTCTGCCTCTAAATGAATTGATATTGCGTAGTCCAACTGCTTCTCAGTCATTCTGTAGGCTTCATTGAACGTGACGGCATAATCTGTGTTGATGTGATATTATGGATGGTACTTGTTAGAATCAGAATCAGAATTAGACGTTTAGTTTAATGAAATGAGTGAATCCTTCTCAGTGTCTTTCAAAATCCTGTTTTTTGGGAACCTAAGACTGGTTGTGCAGACTGCACAAAGAAAAGATTCCAGAATGCAAGAATTATTTTGCAAGGCTATTAGAGGAAAATGTATTTTGACTGGTTGTTCTTGCCCGTCGTTGTGGGGGAGTGTATTGGATTTGTGTATGTAGCTGTTCTATATCCTTGCTGTCATGTTTCATACATGCCGATTGAAGGTCGGCGTATTGCTGAATGCAGACTAGACCATTTCTCCGTTACGCGTTTTATGAGGGCAGCGTATAAACGTCATCAGAGCGCTTACCGCTTGCTTCAGAAGTGCAGAATATGGCTATCAGGACCAGCTCGTCTGGAAATAATCAGAAAGCAGCACACGCCGCCGTCTGAGACTCGTTGTCTCCCGTGGCCTGCCTGCCTGTGACACTGTGTCTACGCACTAATGAAACAACCTGGTGGCTCTCCTTCGCGCCGAAGTGGGGGCCACCACACCTGCAGATGCAGCGGGGGCCTGCAGCGTTTATGGGCCAGGAGTGCTCAGCAGCCCCCTGATGTCATACACTTCTCAAAACTCTATCCTGCCTGTTGCCAGTGAGCCCCGTTACACATTTCCATATGAGGGAGGGCAGTTTCCCTTTAATGTGATTGGGAGGGGTACTATATAAGTTTAAACATGGCAAATATTTTTGGGGCCTTTCTAAATATGGGCTTTTCATTTAGCCTATTAGCTAACGACAAGTTAGCCAGTTTCTTGTTCGCCTCACGGAGGACGAGTTAAACCAGCGCCATGTTTTGAAACGCCTCTTTAAAAGAGACAAACATGGGGATTATATATTTCTCAGAACGCTACACCTCCCCGGAGACTTAATTAGCCCGGCTTGAGCAGCTACTCCGTGTAAGAAATACCTTGACATTGTTCACACTCCGTAAATCTCCGCGCCTGACGTCACGGCGCGCGGCTCCGCTGCCACAGGAAATGGCGATGCCCTGCTCGAGATCAAAAGAGCCAGGCCCTCACCTCCAAGTCCTGTTCGCTCACCTTTGACACTGACAGACGTTTTTATTGTGTAGCACTTGAAGAATTGAGGATTCATTTTCTTTTGGGGATTTTTGTCTCTTCTCACATTCGCACAGACAGGTAGCGTACTTGTTCCTCATCTTAAATCTTCCACCAACAATATCAGCGAATTTGTTCCTGTACTGAACACGACATTCAGAAGAGATTCATACACAGGAGGCCGATTCATTGTGTGCAATATTAAAAACAGTGCCCAGTGCTGGAATGTGTAGTGCTCCAAAAAAGTGTATTTTAAGCACCGCTTTAAAGTAACACCAGTAACACCAACAGTAACAGTAAATGATTTACAGATGGTTTCAGATTTACAAATATTATTTACAAATAGTATGCCCACATTCATCTAGCATTATACCTGTCGGCTCCATCAAACATTCATGTTCTTCAGATAGAATGGGTCATTACTGTACTTTTTAATTTGTGTTATGTCTGCCTATAAATGATGTAAGGTGTTTATGACCTAATTAGCAACCATTAATAAACTCTTTAGGTACCACTTGTGAAGTGGTACTGTTTTATGGACTTCACCCACACACAAACACAATTCATTACTTACTTTAAAAAATAACAAAAAAACATAGGCACCTTTTTATTGCAGGGAGGAGAACTGAACACATACATTTCTAGATGTTTAGTGAATTGTGTTCACGGCTGAATATGATGATGATCTACAATAATAGAAAAGAACTACAATAAACAGAAAGAACAGTATTCCTCATCTATGGAGGACTCTCATCCTGTTCACTGAACATTAGACACGCTTTGCGTTTGCTACACAGCTCTATACCTGCCTCATTCGGAAGAATAAAATGGTTAGCCTGCCTTTAAGTATAGTATAATATATAAACATAAAAGATACAATTAAAATCATCTGGTGACTAAATTACTGGTGTACTGACTAAACAATCTAATATGTAATTCTGTCTGTTTCCATGTTTCTACATAAGATTCTTCCTGAATGAGACCCCTGGAAAGAACAACTGCTGCTGAAGACCCAAGAACTTATAGATTCTTTACTGCAGCCATGGAGTGTGGAATTTCCATCTCTAGGTAACGTAGCTTACAATCCACTGAATGTTTTGAACATATAGTAAGTTGATGCTTGTATGCAAATGAAATCTTTGCATATCCTCAGCCTTGACTTTTGATTCTGTAGAAGTGATTGCACATCTATATTTTGCATATCTACCCAAGCTTCAGTTTCTAATAATCTACACTTACCAAATGATACTCTAGTGAACTGGAAGGCCAGCGAGCATGTTTTAGTGTTTTTGACACAAACAATCAGTGATAGTATGTTTTTGTTGCATTCCAATTATTACAAATTGTTAGTTTTAAAGTGCTTTAATAATTTCAAGCTAGAATAAATACTAGTGATTGTAGCCCAAGTTGAATTTAGTCACAGAACAAAACCTTGACATTACTTAACTGTATGTAACTGTACGTAACCATGAGTAGACTGTAAACACTCTTAAGCAAATGTACACCTGTACAATAATACACCGCTAAAGATGACTGGTCTAAAATAACTGCACTGATGAAACCTGCTCCACCGTTCTTCAACACGCCATCCATGCTTGGAGTCCTGAGGTTGAAATAACTGAAATAACGTCATAATAATTGTAATACTTCGGACACTGTGGTGGGAGTAGAAACTGTTATGTCTAGGTTTAAAATACTTGCCGAAAAGCCAGAGCTGTGATTTATGACCCTACTGCAGAATAAATAAAACATTACAATGATTCCAGCGTAGAAAGTCATTTACAAGTTAGTGTTAAGTTGGCCTAAATCTTTCCACAGTCAGCGTGAGCACTTCACAACTTAGCAAATGCCATGCGTGGTCAGAATACAATCCACGTCCAAAGAGGGGTTTTAAGGACATTCAAAGAAGAATGTTGGTGACTTTTAGACATCAAGGCAAAACGCAGCTGTCAGCTTTGAGAATGTGCTCCTAAAACCCAAGATGTTTTCAGGTTTAGTCAATTGAAAGTTTGCTCAAACTGCAACTGGTTGTTGTAGATTGTTAAAGTAGTCTGTTGATGATGTTTCTATATCAATTATATACACTAATAATAATAATAATAATAATAATAATAATAAAGTAAATTAATATGCAGTGTACTAAAAAACAAGGATCAAAATCTAGCAATTTTAGATTAGGTAGAGGAACATTTATAGTTTGAGTACAGATCTTTCTTTAACTTCTTTCAAAGTAATTTCATTACTCCTTCCTATATGAGAGTACTTGGTTACATGAGTTATGAGTATTTTTTTGCCTTTTTAATGTAGTTTCCCATGTTATTTTTTCATTCAGTTGAGCTTCAGATGATTGGAAGGATCATTATAAGAAGAAGAAGCACACATTTCTTTTTTTTTTTTTTGACACAGTGGTGTGACCTTTGTCCAGCTCGGTAAGATAAGATGGAACTTGAAGCGATGGCCGCTCTGCTTGACTTCCCTCTCCCACTCGGAACGGCATAGAGCAAAAAAAAAAAAAAAAAAACTCACCAAATTGAGCCCACAAGAGAGGATGAATGCAGGAAAGGAAAAGTGCGGCGAAGAAGGCCATTAAAAAGAATAAGAGAAGGTGAAAAAATGAGGAGGCTAGGGGAGAGAGAAAGCAGGGGAGAGAGAAAGCGGGGAGAGAGAGAAAGCGGGGAGAGAGAGAGAGACACACATAGAAAGAAAGAGAAAGTCCTCCCGCGGTACACAATGCTCATAGCTGGGGTTAAGTGCTAGTATTTCATCCAGTGGGATTTGGGGTCCACATTTAAGCCCTCCCCAGTGAAGGGGCCACCCCAGTCATCTGCCATAATAACAATGATGATATACAGGGCCATTAAAACAGGGAAGCCGCTGACATGCCGAACAATAGGTCCTCACAGCGGGCCTGGCCTCTCTGGCCATCCAGGTGCACTCACGGCCCTGGCAAAGACCGCCTTTTCCCCCCTCTCTGCCCCTCATTGTGTGGCCAGAGATGCTCTTTCAGGAGCAAGAAGAAAGGGAGGACAGAGAGAAAGAGTGATAGAAAGAGGGAGAGCAAAAGAGGGATGCGGAAGACGTCAAGATGAGGTGGACGAAGAGTTATTACTTAAAGGTGATATTTTGGCCAAAAATGAGATTTTTTTCCCTCTAATCTCATAGACAATCAATATGCCAAGACATGTTTGGTGTCTGAAGCTTGCTTCTTTACTTTTGCACTGGAGCTACAAGACTAATGTGGCTGAAAAGTAATGGAAGTTTATCAGCGAAACTGTCGCATCACGTGAGCTGCATGTCTAAATCATCATCAACCCATGTTGATTTGTTAAGTAATCTCAAATGGACTTGCCTGTGTGCTTTGTAACAATGCATGACTGACTACCAATGCACAAAAGTCCAAAGAGCTAAAAACGTCTAGAGGTGAATATTTTGTCTGTGCTTTTGTCTATTTTTGTCGATAAAAGTTAGTCATAAGATTAGAGGGAAATCGATGGCTTTTTCCGTGCTGATAATTAGTAGCAATTTGCTTTCATGGCCTGATGGCTCCATTAGCCTCATAGCTCCGGTGCGACACTAATCAAACCTCAGACAACAAATGTAATTTTTTTTTTTTTTTTTTTTTTTGGGTTGGGGAGGGGCAAATTAGATTTTTGCCCAAACTGTCACTTTAAAGCAGGCTTAGGAACCAATCATCTGTAATAATAGTCATAAGAGTGTCCTTTTACTCCTGCTAGCTGATGGAGGAACCTACCGCAGCGCTCACATGGCTAAAAAAAAAAAAAAAAAGAGGAAGAAGGGATAGGATCCTCGACATCGGGTTAGTCGATCTGTCGGGAGCGAGGGAAAGGGAGATAGAAGCCGCGCCGAGGAGGAAAGCCGAAGATCTGTCTGTCAGCAGGTGCTCAGAGCTTTCAGAGAGAGAGAGAGAGAGAGAGAAAGAGAGCGAGAGAGTAGTCGCTCATCTGGACACACAGACCCAGCCCTGTGTCTGCTCACTCAGACGTGTGTCCGGCAGTGCTGACCCGGCCTGTGAGCTGCCCCCATTACCCACAATCCCGCGCTCCCGGCAGCCAGGGCCAGGCACAGATTTGAAGGCTTCGCTGAGCAAATCCTCTGCGCTGTACACATTACTCTCCGTGTGTGGTCCGGGACTGCCCAGGTACAGTTTATGTTCGAGAAGAAGCCGAGGCGAAATCCGCCTATTAATGGGTTAAGTAGTCACCTTGTCACCAGACACCTCAAATCCCAGATCAAATTCGAGTGTTTCTGATGCAAAAAAAAAGAAAAGAAATGAAAACATGAAACAGAAAGACGGAGGGAACCGTTCCCCAAAGCTGAAGTGCGGCCCTGTTCTTCGAGGTGTTGTTGATTCAGGCACCGCTGGCCGCCCCTTCGGACAAATCCAGTGCCTTGGAGGAAAGTGCAAATACGCTGGAAAAATGCAGAAGAGGAACCGGTGGCGAGAGCCTTGATTAATGATGGTATACTGGTGTCATTCATAAGGAGTCTGGTTTAAAGAAAAGGCCTGACGAGTTGCCACTGGCCAGTGCAGGGAACATGCCTTTCCCTTCTAGGCTCAGCATGCTTTAATTAAAGCCAAGCATCAACTCGGGCCAGGAAAAGCAGCAAATAAATACACGTGTGTATTTGCAGAAAGGTTTATTCTTTGTTCACACTTCATTCTCCCCCTCTCACTTCTTCTCTCCCTTTTCCCCTCTACTCTCTCTCTCTCTCTCTCTCTCCCTCTAGCTCGCTTGCTCCCTCTCTCTCAACAAATTGATGAACCTGCCTTATTGGTATGACTGTCAAAACACCACTTTTCAAACAGTAATAAGCATTACTGTTCTCATTGTCATTGTAAACACCATGCAAAAATACTACTACTTCTATTTCTACTACTACTAATAATAATAATAATAGTAATAATAATAATAACAATAATAATAACTAAAACTTTCACTTTTTCTGTTTAGTCTCAAGTTGCTTCTACCCCTTTATTGTTGATTAGTCTTTGGTTGTCTTTTTTGGTTCTCTCCTGTATGCTCACTCTCTCTCTCTCTCTCTCTCTCTCTCTCTCTCTCTCTCTCTCTCTCTCTTTCTCTGTCTATCTATCTGTCTATCTATCTATCTTTCTGTCTTTCTCTGTAAGTTAATCAAGCTGGCTTATTGGCGTGACTGTCAAAATTGTTGTCAAGCCATACAGAATAGAATTAAAATGATGATACAAAATTAAATAAATGAATGAATAAATAAGAATAAGCGCAGGACCACTACTATTACTATTATTAATAGTAATTTTATTAGAATCACAAGACAAAAATAGAAAATAACAATAAAAAATAACAATAATATTCACCTTTTTCTGTTTTGTCTCAGGTTAATGCTGTCATTTTTTAGTCTCCCTCTCTCTCTCTCTCCCTCTCTCTCTCTCTCTCCGTCTTCATTTCTTTCATAAGAAGATCATAAGCTAATGAAGCTAGTTTATTGGCTTAAATGTCGAAGTCCCATTTTCTAAAGCAATACAGAATTTAAAAAAAAGAAAAACAAATAAAAAAATAAATGATAATAGTAAAAACACAAACAACAACACCTTAACAACAACTTTGATTTTTTTTGTGTTTTTTTGTAGCCTTATTTTCAAGGTTCTTATTTTCTCTCTCTCTCTCTCTCTCTCTCTCTCTCTCTCTCTCTCCCTCTCCCTCTCCCTGTAGCATATGGTCTATAAAACAGAAACTCACTAAAAAAATCACCACCGAGCCTAAGCTTGCCATGTTGTCTTGCTGCATTTGTCAGATAGAATAACAAAATAGCTGAGGGAGGCTGACTCCTGCAGTCAGAATTATGAGGAAAGCTTCGGAGGGCCCTCATGCTGCGTGGACGGGACGAGAAGAGTGGACGGAAGCCGTGCGGACCATCGCAGACTTTCAGTGCCGATCACACATTCCTGCAGCCCGCACATCTCTCCTGCCAGAGAGTCTGGATAAGCTCACACCGCGCCTAAACATGAACGCAAAAACTCACTGGCTTTTTACACCTCCCACCCCACCTCCTTTTTAAAGAGTCTCAAATTTGATGGAAGAAAGACTCTCCCTCTTTTTTACACTTTGAGTCTGCTTGGTGGTACATGAAAGGCCATTGTCTCCTGAGGCATAGACAGACATTGTGACACACACCAAGGCGATTTTACTGGAAGGTGTTTTCTGATTCCAGTATTAAACTCTACCTCGAACTGAATCCACATCATTAAAAGTACGACATCTAACAGTCATTGGAAAGTTCGAGGAATTCCGTATACATTTCGTGAGCGAGGAGTTAGAGGCTTTTCATTTACGCGCCTTGATTTTCACCTACAAATAAAGGTGCCGGAAAGGGTTGATTCCAGCAAAGAGCCACTTTTGTTTCCCTTTAAAATTCTTTAAACTGTTCTTTAAAGAATGACTTAACCTGAAGTATTTCACCAATAGGGTTATATCTGTGTGAAATGTAGAAAAAATGAAATGAAATGAAATCTGGGCCATTTTCTTAAAATGAAGAATGAAGTAGTTTCCTGTATCTCCAAAACTGCAACTTTCCAGGGGAAGCAAAAAAAAAATTCTTAAATGATAAGAGAAGTTAATGTAAAAAGATTTGAGTGATTTTGGACCATTCTATTAATTTGTTTACCTTGAAATTGAACATAATGTAAAGTGCAATATAAAGACCAGCCAGTGTTTTCGAAGTGTACAAAAAGTAAAAAAAAAAAAAAAAAAAAAAAATGGAGATACAAGGTTTTCTTCTGACAGCAACGATATGCAAGTCTGACTTAGCTTTCCTAGGAAGAGCAAAGTTCCCTTCAGCCATCTGGAAAGAAAACACGCGAGTGTAGTTTCTGAAGCAGAAGAACAGTCGGCAAACAGTAGCTTTCTTTTGATGCCGGTATTCAGACAAACCAGCCCACTCCCTCAGGACACACAGTTCACACTGTAAGTGACTTGTCAAAATGAGCTAACATTATCCTTACAGAACGCACTGAAGCTCACCATGTTACAATAGTCACTGGAATAATATCAGCCGTACTGTTCCTGTTGATTAGAAGTATTTAGCTTGAAAAACAATTGAACATTCAGTAGTTTGTCTGTATTACGATGTTAAATAGATTATCTAACTATGTAAAACTGAATACAACTATAACCGAATCTGTAAACATTTCACACAAAAAAATACAGTCAGCTTGTCCTGAAAACCTCTTCACACAAATATTAAACCACTTAAATGATGTTGTAGCCTAAAGAACTATAATGTTAATTGACATATTTATTGTTCTATCACTTATTTTAGCTATTGTTTATCACTAATGCTAGCTCTGGATTATGGGCAGGTTTATGATAGATGCATGAATCCAAATGAACCAGCTCTTTACCTGTATTGGTAACTTAATGAACAATACCTCAAAAAAATTGCAAGACATTTTAACTTATTTAAACTGAGAGGATTTCTTTGAAAGTTAGAGCAAAAGTACAGTGACGATTATTATTACTGGTGTAGGAGTTATTCTACTTTCATGGTATTTTACTGAAGAAACAGCAACAAAGAAGCCATTTTTTTTTGTTGTTACAGCTCTTCACATTTACCGTCCACATTTAGACCAATGAATGGATTTGTCCGTTAATTCACATGAATAGACAACTTCCAGCCCTAAAATGTTCTACACTACATAAGCAAGTTCCCTTCTACCAGAAACTAGAGACTGAGATCAGTTCAAACAGAGATGTTAGTCATGTCTGGTCTATATAATGAGCAAGGAATACGTTTTCATTTTCCCATATACATAACATTATACTGGCTGAAACATCGTCCTGCCAGAAAGAAATAATGAATTCACAATATCTGACAACTTTGCGTGTCCGTGTGATGCTTTTTAGATGTAGTTATGAATTGCTGTTCACCCTGAGGTAGAGCAGACCTTAGTTTTATTATGAGTTTGAAATTGATTTCTTTTCTCTTCACGCTTGTTTATAGCAGACATGAGCCGAAACCCTTGAAACCGTGCCTGTTTAGTGATGTAAACCTGACATCTTATAGTGACACATTGAAAGCTATGGAGACAGGAAACACACACAAAATGATACCCTGAGGCACTCATCTGCTAGAGAAAAGCGTCATTATTCTCTTGTTGACTTGAGAAGCGAAGAGAAGAGAGTGCTAAAAGAGAGTGAAGCTCGTGTCGCTAACCTCTCAACACGGCAGCTTCAAAGCCACGCTGTGGGTGTTCCAGGAGCCGGCCGGATTGTTGAATATGCTCAGGGATCTGGTGTCCGCTCACTGCTCAGCAAAAGATGACAACCTTTTAATTTCCAGAGTCCCCCTGTACATGGCTTTCTGCTAAGCCAGGCCTCCGTCGCACAACTCATTGTTCCTTCCACGTCCAGCATCGACTGTTAGAAACATTTGAGGCTGGGCTGTAATTAACAGCCGTACATATTCAAATTGGAGTAATGAGATTTCCCCCTTCAGTTCAGGTTCATTTAAACAGGCGGTGTTCACACTACAGCTGCTTTAACCATTTTTGTGTTTTATGGCCCATTGGTATCAATAGCTATTGAAGAAATACCTATAACAAAAAATGCGATCTTACGAATCTATTCTGAAGTAGCACATGCTCATATTGTGTGATATGTTGCTACCGGTGCATTTCTTCCCATGGGGTAGTAGTGTTTGGTATCCTACGTTTAGATGCTTGTCTTAAGTGAAATGTGAAAGCATAGGCGTTTCTAAAGGATCGGTATTGTGACGGTCACCTCGTCCCCATCACGCCTGTCCCGGTCTTTGTCCCCCGAGTTTTAGTTTTCCCCCCTTGTTCTCCCTGTCTTTCCGTGTTTCTTTCGTCCCGTTACTTTTGTCCAGTTTAGGTTTTCCCCTCGTTCCCTACCTAGTGTGTCTGTGTGATT
>JBBPCZ010000017.1:3905716-3917683 GCA_037974445.1 Brycinus macrolepidotus | reverse complement strand
TGTAGTTTGTATATATATATATATATATATATATATATGTATACATATGTATGTATGTGTGTATATATATATATATATATATATATATATATATATGTGTATGTATATATATATATATATATATGGTATGTGATAGTGTAGTAATTCATTCGAACTTTCTTACTTGCACTGAGTGGCATATGGGTGTTTTCTCTTTACTTTCTAAAAAAAAAAGTAAAACCTCTTGTCAAATTGTTAGTGAAACGTTGAGAAGGTTTTTTTTTTCAGGGCGTCAGCAAAACATTTCAAGATGGGGCTATTAGCTTCAGTCTCACTGTGTGATTTGCCTGTCCATGAAAGGACTGAGGGTCCGGTTCCATGGTAATGACGAGGCTGTGCGTGAAAATATTGAATTGCAAAAACATCCAGGGTGTGATCCCGTGTGAATGCGCCTTTCAGCGCAGTGCCGGCGCTCAGGCCCGAGCTTCTGAGTGATGGACAACAAATGGCATTCTGTGCTGGGGGCGGACTCTTTGGCCATCAGGCTGCTCGGGCCGGGAAGGTCTTATCTCTGATCCAACTGACCCCTGGATGTTTCACCAACTCAACTGGCCATCCGACCCACTGACCAGCGTTTCGCCATGCATAATGATTTTAACTCCTTTAAGTCTTTTTTTTTCAATTGTTAATCTGAAGACAGTAGCTGCAATGAATCAGTCAGTTACTACTGTGAAACTAAAATGTAAGTTATATAGTTGTGAGAGTAAGATCAAGAAGTTCCATGAGAGCAAGAACAAAACTGTGAGGCTTTGACAGCAGGGTGTAGATGACTTCAGCTGATTTCACAGAATTACACTTAACAATCAAATAAAAACTATTTATCATTTATGCAGGGATCACAAATCACCCAAGGGCAGCATAGTATACTGTTACTGCTGGAAAAAAAATATCCAAAAAACAACTTTATAGAAGAAGGAAAAAAGTGGATTTTTTTCCCCATGTAAATCAGTAAAACTGGATTTTATTATAAGAGATTTAGGACTATTGGTTTGTTCATCACAAAAATTTGACCAAAGTGGAGATACAGTGTTTAGTTCTGAGCAATAATACACTATGTGGCTGGAATTTACTGACAATTATTTCACAGAGGGGTTTCTCTCAACTTAAACATGGGGTTTGGAAGTAAGTAACTATTTAAAAAGCATTTTAAAAGGTTGAAAAAATATAGAAGAACTGGTGCAGTACTTTTACTTGCTTAAACTTCTAAACCCCCTTCAGTTCCTCACTTTCACAGCTACTTTACAAACACAGTGAATGTTATATTTAATAACTGAATATTGGGCCTAGCATTTAAGGTGTTAAATACCGTGAATGCACAAGCAACCTAATAGACATAACCAATCCACAGAATCAGTTTTAAATAAAAATGTGTTGGCAGACATTTACAAAGTAACCCCGTTGTCTTTTTTGAGCGATTTGATGATATCATCATATTGCATGTAATAATATGTAAACAGAGGTTGTGGCTGTGTTTAATATGAGTGATGGTTGTGCCACCACTGCTGCTGTTTTGCTTTATTATGCTTCAAAGACAGATCTTCTGTGATTGTGACTGGTGGCATTAGTGAGAGGGGCCTGTTGAATTCTAGCGGTGTCTTTAGGTTGGCTGTATGTCAGAACCCCTCTGTACAACCCACACACACACACTCTCCAGTGTTGCTTCCCCCTCGTTGCTTTTGCTCTGTGAACTGCATGTTGGCATCCGTGCCCCTTTTCCGACTGCTGTCCACTTCTTCAATTCCTTTTCTTTTTCACTTTCTTTCTTTTCTCTCCCCCCACCCCACCACCAGCCCCCTTATTTCACTCGCTCTTCCTCTGCTCTGGAAGCCTTGGCGGAGGCCTTTGAAAGGATGCGGCAGCTTTGTCCTCACCGATAAAAGATGCCATAGTTTCCCTTTTCCTCTCCTTTCTCTCGTCCCTCCAGCGGCTCCTGTAGAAGTGCAAATTGTTACCCTCCGAAGGGCTATCCTCCAGGGCCCCAATCCAGCCTGCTAATTACAGCCGAAGATTCCGTCCCTGCCGAAAAAGGCTGCGATTTCCCACAACCACCTGGCCTTCTTTTCTCGTCAGCTTTGATGGCAGACACCCCCGCCAGCCCTCCGTCCCTCCTCCCCTCCTCCTTTTCCCCTCCCATACCTCACTTTTCTCTCCCTTGCTCATTAATAGGGGTTTTGAATTGCTTTCTGACCCTGACAAACTGCTCTTGTTGAAAGGGAGATGAGAAGAGGACTGGAGAAGGAGGGGGGGTAAAGGAATGGAAAGCTGAGGGGGGATACAAGGGCGAGGGAAAGGAATGGAGGGTGCAGGGGTTATGGTCACACGGTGAGTTTGTGGAAGTATGTTGCAGAAGTCCATTATTGTTATTTCGGAGCCTTTTCAGCCTCCAGTAAACCCCGCCCCCATTTCCCCGAACTGCTTGTCCCTTATTTTAGTATCGTCCCATAACGATGGACAGAACGATGCACTATAACAAAAGAGCACAGTGGAACCCCCAACTCCCCCAACGTCATCCATCCATTGACAGGAGCCAAGCCCCTAAGCCAAGGACGGAAGTCAAGTTGTGATGGGCTTGGTAAACCATTTACATTTACATTTAGAGCATTTGGCGGGCGCCCTTATCCACAGTGATTTACAGAAGTCTTTTGTTGCCTACTTGGAATTCTTATACTTGAGCAAATACGGTCAAACCGCTACTATTATTTGTCAGAAACTCTATTATCTGTTTTTGGAATTTTCACATAAATCAATTTATATCAAATGCCCGAATCTAATTTACAAAAGTAGTTATCTAAAGAAGCATCCATTTAAAGGTTCTCAAGGGAGCTAACTCTTTTGACACCTTTGCACTGTACAGTTTTTGCCACACACCTTCTACCCCATTCACTGTTGGCCAATTTCTGACCACAAGATTGCAAACCATTCTCAACACAACATGGCTTCTATCCCAAAGAATGCTATTCAGATGGGCTTCCCTTAAATACCAAGGATCAAGCAAATAAAAATGAACATACAAAGTCTGATTTTGTTATTGTTAAGAATTAATTAAGAAATGAGTATTAAGAAATATAACAAAGCAGTAATGCCTTAGCAAAATCCTTTCGCTGTTTAATTGTCTCTGCATGGGCCTCTTAAAAGCCACCAATCGATACGCTCTCATTCCTCTTCAGCAGTCCAAAGTGAGCACAAGAGAGGGAGCAAGTCGGCCAGAGCTTTGGGAGTGAAACAAATTGCTCTGTTATACACTTGGACTCTATGACATTATCAGCTGGGAGGTCCCCAGAGGAGAGCCTCGCACGAGATTAGCGTCCTTCACAAAGGGGAACGGGATGTCTTAGCACTGTGCTGGCTGCACGCCGCAGCTGTGGAGATAATCATTAACTCTCCTTCACAAAGATGCTCCCTAAAGTGCCACTATTTGTCCTGCTTGAGTGGACTGCATTAGACAGGAATAACCAGCCTTGTCAGGGTCCTCGGCTTGTGAAACGTGGCTTAGGTGATCATGAAGGAAGTGCTAGGTCAACTGGGATAGCCGAATTTGCTTATGCTTTTTCTAACATTTCCTGGTCACATTAAAGCCCATTTCACACTCAAAACCTTGGTTAGTTTTACCAGTAATGTTCAGACTTTTACTGCACTTTAAGGATCTACACATTCATACATGGAATGAAAACGCCTGAGAAACGAGGTGATATTTTCAAGATGAATTGTCATCGGTTCTTTTACTTTGGATTTATGTATCTTTTTGTCTCATAAAAATAGAAACAGACTATGCTACCCCGGCCATACGCTGCCTTGCTTTTGCACACTTTTTGCCAAATCTTTCTAGATTCATGTACAAAATAATGTGTAACATTTTGTCAAACTAAACTAATTCAGCTGTTAAAGAAGTGTCACAGAAATATGCAGCGTTGAAATTTAGACGTCTTGGTTTTTCTTGGTAATGTGCAGGTAACGCAGGGATTCTGAGTAATTCATTAGATATTGAACTGGGTCTCATGCAGGTAACTTGCCATGGAAACTTTTCCAGGATTTTAACTCTGGCTTGTGTTCACACTTAACCCCTTCTCGTTGAATTACCATTAAGTTCTTTAGGGCCTTCCCTTCCAAAGTTTATTACATGAGTCCACAGAGGGACAAAGGAGTGAACATAGGCTGAGGAGAAATGGCCCAAAAATCATTGCAAGGTGGTTCAATTCCTGCTTCAAACCTGACAAAAATGGCAGACAAAGCTGTTTAAGGCATAAAATAAAATACTTTAAGATATTTAATAATACTAAACTATAACATTGTTTTTGCTGTGTTCAAACTTTTATATAGTAAAGAACTTTGTCTGTTCCATATTACTGCTAAGGTAACTTTATTTCTTTGCTAGCATCCCCATTAGCAAGCTAAAGGCTACAGAGCTAGCAAGAATAGAAAAAGAAAGGCAATAGACTGTGTTTTAAAGCTTATAGTGAGACGAGGCAGTCATTCACAACATGTGCATCATATACAGACTCTCAAAGTCTGCACGGTTAGCTAATTAGCTCACTGAGGCTCGTCTAGCTTGGGCACATTTAGCTAGCTGGGACAGCAGTGGGCCTTTTTTGATGTTTTAGGACTTCACAGGACATTTCATAGGTTAGCTGGGGTAGCAGGAAGTATCCCTGCTTTTCTGAACACTTCCTTATCATAGTATATTAGCTGGGAAATATGGAGAAGTGCATTTCCTGAAGATGTTTTGTTCTGAAAAATTGCCAGCATTTCTGAACACAGGCCAAGTTCATGCTGTTTCTTATGTGACCTTCTCTGTGACAGCATTGTTTACTAGTCACACAAAGTTCATTAGTAATTGCTGAAACACCTCATGTAAGATTATCTGAAAACTGTATATGATACACATCTACACAGTGATGCATTATGATGAAGAAGCCTGACTCTCCTCACTCACATTTTCCCCTGAATCTTCTCTGTTTCTGTGCATCAGTCTCTTGGCGCAATGACTGGCAGTCTGTCGTAACTGAGTGCGTTGAGACTGTATCTGGAGGCCTGGCAAAGCTGTCATTCACACACAGACACACACACACACACACACACACAGTAGAGTACTTTGTGACTTTTGTACTCTTTCTCTCTCCATGCCTCCATGAAGTCAAGCCACATCCTCCAGCTAAACATAAAATGAAGATCCGGTTTCGGAGTTGTGTTTTATGAGCGGTTAAAATGCCAGCCTATGTGGGTTTTGGTCCGCTCCTGAATTGACCATTCGCAAATGTCTCTGGGGTTTTTTGAAGACGTCAATTAAAATTTTAATTGGGAATAAGTTATGTGAAACAAATGTTTTCGTCCTGAAGATGGCTCTGTCAGTCTCGGACACTGCCTTCAGTGTTACAGAATCTTGTAGAAATTGGGGAAAACATTCTGGTAGAACAAAATTTCCTATACAACTATAATTTAATATGTGACAATTCTATGTTTGAACAGAACTGCCCAAGGAAATGAGAACAAATGACGTTTTTTTGGATAATACACATTTTATAGTGTATTCTTTGTCAGTAAATAAAAATAAAAAAAATCAGTTTAGCTCTTACTCGTTCTCATTTTTCTGCATCTTTTGTCTTCTGTGTGTTGTCACTCATAAAAATTTTGCAGTTTTAGTCATCATATATAAAGGTACTTGCTTGTAGTCTAGTGTGCAAACTTATAGCTTGTAGTCTATGTATGATGTATGTTTTTTGCTTTATCGTGATGCGTTTTGAGAGATTTTAGAGAAGTGTGGGATGGTCCAGTGTCATGGTCACATGCTCCTTTTGTGGTGACCATTCCACCTGAGGTCATTTAGCAACCTTTTGTTTGTTATTCTTTGCTGTTTGACTGACATATTTGGAATGCCGGGGGTCAGAGAGCTTGGCTTTGGGTTGTTTTAGAGCACACAGGTTGCCCTGCTCACTTTTCCACATCTCTAGTGGGGATCAAGTCCCAGTTGTGTGTTTGACAGATGGGTTGGTTAATTTTCCTGATACAGTCATGCTAAGAGGTGAGCAAAGTTGAATGTCCATCTGCACTCAGTGTCCAAACAATTAGCCATTTGGTTGTTGCGACTGACTCTTTACTTTAATTTACAAATAAAGGGTTAATTCCCTTAAAGACAAAGGCATTAGGAAACTTTGCAAAGGTGAGCAACTTCTCAAGATGTTCTTCAAGCTTTGCCTCTTCTATTGGGCTCCACTTTTTAGGGAATCAATGTGGTCCACGTTCTCCAAGATTTGTAAAAGAAAGAGTGCTGATCTTACTTCTAGGGAAATGATTCATGACCTCCCACAATATTTGTAGACATGACAGCTCCCATTAATTGAATGACTCTCAGTTGAGGCCTAATAGTGAATGGGCTGTAAAGGTAACATTCTCTGTGCCTTCCCAGCATGCATGTCAGCACTTGGCTCTTTAATTAAAACTAGGTGGCGGATTCCCTGTGTGTTCTTTTGACACCTCGCTATTTATCTACCGGACCCAGCTCAGGGCGAGACCCATGCAGAAGGGAAGAGTTGTGTTTTGAGAGACTTTTCCTTTGATGCCCTGTTCCTCCAGCCAAAAAAGAAGAGCAAAAAAAACTGCTGCCACATCTGACTCTAGTTTGCTGAAATAACAGCAAATGTTTGTCTTGTATTGTATGGCACGCTGTTTGAGAAGCAATAAAGCCCTTCTTCCAGTGCCTAAAGCGCCTCTTAATAAAATACTCAAGAATAACTCCTTTACCTTAATCTGGGCCATAGATTACATAGCTCAGGGCGGGAAATTAGGAGCAGACCCCTATGGCTTTCTGTGCATCCTCTACAGTCGGCTAGTGAACTTTTACTTGTCATCATGTAAAAGATCATGAGGCGATTCAATGTTTTTTTTTTTTATATAGGGAGTAACTTCTGGCTAATGTGATCAGATTTTTTTCCCCAAGGACTAGTCTTGGTCGTTGGCAAATGGGAGTCCTGCTGGTAAAGGTCAAGGGTGTGTGTACATGTCTTTTCGAGAACGTGTTTAAGAGAGTGTGTGGGGTAATGTGTCAGGATGTGTGTGACCGAGGAGGAGGAGGGATACGTTTACAGTAACAACAAAGAAGGGGTAAAAAATAACTCGGTGGAATTCAGAGTTCAGAATTTGGTGGACTTGCCCTTCCTTGTAAAAGTACAATTTGAGGGATCATCCCAGGAAAGTGCAGCCCTAACACTTGATTCTCAGAAAGGCCAGTGTGGTTTTTCCACACACATGCTTTTTATAGGATGCATTACCTGCTGCATTTTATTTTATTTTTTTGTTGTTTTCTACATCAGTTTGTAATAAATTGACATATTAAAGACGAACAACGTAGAAAAAACAATTTTACATGTGTATTTTTTGTGACAATATTTGTGACAGTGCCAGTTTGGGAAAAATATCAGACTCCACACATTTTATCCCCTCACGGTGATGCCAGTTTCAGATTTTCAGGCCAAAAAAGTTCCAGTATGTTTTTCATATGTAGGTTAAAACTGCCATATCACTATTTTGGCAAACCCTGCCCTCGGTTTTGAATTCAGTGTTTTTATGATGTCACAAAAAAACAACGTTTTTCCTTATTCAACGTAGTTCACCTATTCAACCTACAGCCTTGTTACACTGACATTAAACGTGTGTTTCAGACTAGACTGCTTTCTGAAAGCACTATATACAACAACCAATCAGAACAGAGGTCATTTACATGCATCAGTCTTAAAGGCACATCAGCAGGTTGTTTAATTCTACGGGATAAGGAAGGGTTAGCAATGTAAACATGAATAATGAATGCAGAGGCGACCTCAGGGGAAAATCTAAAGAAAAAAGTAGGGTATGGGCCCTTTAATGAAAATGAAGTAGTGAATAGCTATTCAAGAAAACAGGTTTTTATGCATACTTACAGGGTCCAAAGGTCTGAGATCACGATGAGATTTTTTAAAACTGAAATCTGGAAATAAATAACAGTAAAAAGCAAAACACAGAAGAAAATGTTCATGATTCTGTACTATTCAAATTTAAGCAAATGTGTGAGGCTGACCATGTTGAGGCCTTTGTACGTCCCTCTCTGACTTTTGGACTTCACTTTCAAAAACTGCAAAGTAACAGTGAAAAAATTAAAATGTCTGATGGGCATGGAGAGAATGAGAGCACATGGAGAGAACTTTAATTAGAAATTTTGCTTCATTTTTTCAAAAGTGAGGTCAAAAAGAACTTCAGATAGTTAAGCAGATTTGAGGCCCAAACACTAACTTTTTAAAAGTTAAAACACCCTTTTTTGCAGTGTATTTACAGATCGCAGGTAGCAGGATGGGTTTAGCACTTATACCACGCGAACAGGACATTGAGAGAGTGTGTATGGTGTTCTCTGGGGCAGGGAGAGAGAGGGACGAACAGTGAACGAGAGAATGTGAGAGTGAGTGAGGGAGTGAGTGAAGGGGCCAGTGTGAGAGAGAGATAATAGCGAGAGTGAGAAATGGTTGTAGTGGTGTGGGCGATTACATTTTCACCTGTCATGGAGGCCTCCTCTCAAGCACCTCCAAACATTTCATTGGACGTTTGATCCTCCTAGCCAGTACAATGACGAGGTGTTCCGAGATCAAAGGGACATTCAGAGTGGCGATGTGTATTCAGCAGGAGTGTGTGTGTGTGTATAGTGAGGTCAAATTACTGGACTCTCTCTTTTGTCCAGTATTACTGAGCTGTACTGCTGTAAAAGTCTAGTTCCTACGTATTTATGCAATGTGGTGTAGGAAAAAGTAAATATGAGCGAGGGTGGCATGTGGTCAGTGTGTGTGTGTGTGTGTGTGTGTGTGTGTGTGTGAGAAAAAAGGAAAGCAACAAAAAGTACTGTAGCACTGTAGCACTAGTCATACTAGTGTACTAGCCATACACAAGTCAATAGACAGAACCCCACAAAGACAGGAATACCAACATGTGTGTGTGTGTGTGTGTGTGAGTGTGCACGTGATGACGCGTTCACTGAGTTGCCTTGCGTGGTGGTGAAACAGGGTGTTCACACTACAAAAGTACATAAATAGGATTGTTTTTCCTAGCTGTGAGTGTCAGGCCTCGAGTCAAGTGTTTCAGCGGAGAGAGAAAAAGTCCAAATACGACCTGTTTATTTTCAGGCCTGCAGGTGTCTGCTAAGGGCTTATTGCTTTAGAATGACTACTCCACTTCCAGCTAAGCAGCTGCCAGCTTATGTCAGAGGGGGCACATCTGGGTGTGTGTTCTTGTGCATATGCACGTGTTTGTTTTGGGTGTGTTTTGCGGCGGAAAGCATAACAACAAAAACGACAGAGAAATTTGTTTCTCTTTATTCATATGAGAAATCAGAAACATGTTTGTGTAATCAATCAGTAATCTTTGTCCTGACAGTTCAATGTAGCTTCAAAAGTGTTGGACTTTAAGATGATTTCCTTCAAATGTGTTGGACTTCAAGATGGTTTCTTGGCTTGATACAGATTCAGATATTTTCGTTTGATGCGCATTTCCAGCCAAATAGTCTGTTTTCTATCAGAAAGAAATGGACAGAACATATGAAATCTTAATGAAACACTGGAGTGGGTTTTTTTTTTTTTTTTGCTGAAAAGGCCACATAATTTTATTTCGGCAAGCATCTGGGATTTACTAGACATGTTGCGAGCTGGGTAGGCAGGATAAGGGAACTAGGTCCTATGTCCACAACGCCTGATAGAATAAAACTACTGGGATGAGCTCATCGTTTTACTGGTGGGCTGCGACTGCGAATTGTTACCTGTCATCAGGATAATTCAAATGCGTGTAAGTTGTTTCCTTTGTGGAGGAAAATCCCTTGTTGCTCTACGGCCTCCAACGTCAGCTTCGAAACACCGAAGCCTTGCAGCGGTGAGCCACTAACAGCTAGCAGCACGACATTAATGGAAGCGACCTTGCCAACTTCCTTAGTCAAGAATCAATAATGAGATTTGGACTCTTTTTTTACGCAAAACTTTCCCGATGCGCCCGCAAAGCTTGATTCAATTATGGCACCGGGGCCTGTCCTCAGATCTCAGGTCCGTTTCCAATCGAAGGAGGTCATGCTTCGTGTTTCACCATGTCATGACAGACTCTCTGAACTAATCAGTTCTTGGGGTTGTGGGGTGGGGGTAGTGGGGGTGGGGGCCACAACTGGTTTTGTTTCAGCCTTTCGATTATGTGCATGTACCCTCCTAAACTGAATCCCCCAATCAGGTTAGTGTCCGATAGCGTCCAGGGTCTTCGGGAAAGGCTTTGAAGTGGAGGAACTTTGTCTGGCTGCCCCCGGCTGGAGTTCCTTATCTGTCGCACTAGGGGGCTATTGTTTCAATCAGCCAGACAACGTTAATTACCCTTTTCATTGGGGTAAGAGGCAGGTAGAGGCAAATCCAATTTGGCTGTACTTGCATTTGACCTCAAATATGGCCCCAAGGCTTTTGGTTTGAGTTGGTCTTGGGTTACTTGAGTTAGCTTCTGGAAAGTTCTCTTCTATTCAAGGGCTGTCCCGTGGAGCTTGGGCTGTGCAAAGCTAAAAAGTAAGCCGACGTAGTGTGAAGACGTACTGCGAGACATCATAATAAACATTGGACTCTTGTCCGATTGGGTTTGCCCCACGCTCGGCCAAGAAAAACTCTGAGCCCTGAAGAACGAAGACATGAGGGACGGGCCGCAATGTGTTTACAATTGACAGGACGGGACCAAGAGGAGGGGTTGAAGGGGGTGCCCGGGGGACAGCGAGCCCATCTGAAAGGGGCTATTCTTCCCCCTGCAAGCAACATCAGCTTGTACAGCTGTTGAAGCAGTGAGGGCAATTATCACCCGTTTAGCACTGTTGATTCGGGAGGGCTTCTTCTGGCTGTCTCTGAAACCTTTTTTTCCCTTCAAGGTTTGTTTTGGGAGGATTCAAGGGTTGGACAATTTTTAGAGCAGGATTAGACGTTTGTTTATCTGTTCGATAGCATCTGTCTACGGTTCCTAGATCCTGAGAACAGTTCTGCCTCACAGAAGGTGTCCATTCAGTGCCCTTCTTAGCATCTGTGTCCATTGTGTTCAAGTATTTTGAAATATTATGAACAATGATTACATCTTTTTTTAGGTGTACCGAGCAAAACAACTAGTCTTGTAGAAGTGTGTGGAGACACTGTGTAAGGAAGAGGCAGTAAACAGGAGGCAGTTTAACTCCAGTCCTTGGGGGCCAGTGTCCAGTACACTTTAGTGATTTTACTGCTCAAGAGCATCCGCTATACCTGGCAATTAACAAATGACTTGAATCACGTGTGTTAGATCAGGCAAAACACCTCAGAGCTAAACACCTCTGTTGTAAACTAATCCAAGATCTGGATTAGCCATTAAAAAAAAATATTGTTGCTGTCAGAACTAAACCGTGCTCCTCCATTTCTTATGTAGCTTTGTGAAAAAAAGTAAGTAACTTGAAAAAGCCATTTACACCTTGTCAAAACTGCATGATGAACGGATCAGTAGAAAAGATTCAAAATTACTTAAAAATAAAATATTGTTGCATTAACATACATTGAAAGTTGAGAAGGATTTTCCTAATGGAAAAGTTATAAAGTGTGAAATAAAATACAGCATCACAAAAGAGTGTCTAATGTTAGAGAAAGCATCTGTGTTGTACTGTTGATTACCACAGGCCGTTTCTCTGTACTTAGAACAGAAAACCCACGAGAAAGCAACTGCCCCTTAGCTTCTGTTATAAGTGTGTTTTGAGTCAACAGGTTTTGTGTTCATAAAAAAGTGCAGATGTATTAGTTTAAGCTCTAGAATGCAGAGGATTAATTCTGCTTCATGGTTTTGTATTGTTTTCAGGACTCTGAGTGAGTGGACTATTGCTTTATCATGTAAGTAGTGGTGGTTGTGCTGGTCTTGTGTATCTGTGTAAGTATGTTCAGGGTGTGTATATATATA
>JBBPCZ010000017.1:3857073-3905491 GCA_037974445.1 Brycinus macrolepidotus | reverse complement strand
TATATAAACATTTTTTTGAGTTGATAAGACTTCTGTTCCATCAGGGACGACGGGTGGGTGGAAGTAATGGTCCTTACCAAAGGTGGCGGAAGGGCAAAAAGACATTTCCCCTGTGGGTGTGTGTGAGTGAGTTTGTGTGTGTGCGCATGCGCACATATAGTCTTGCCTCTGGCTTCTCGCTCAACTCTCACCCAAATTAAACCTCAGCGGGTCACTGGCCAGCTTTTACACTCTCTCTCTCTCTCTCCCTCTCTCTCTCTCCGTCTCTCTCACTCTCTCTTTCCTCAAGTGCTTTGTTTCCCCCCTGCCTGACTTTTCAGGGAAAACGGTCATACTTGTGGCTTAGGTCGGCAGCACTCTAGTAGCCACCGAAAAAATATAGAATTCAGCCACTGGCTTTGAATCTGTGAGAGGTAGAAAACTCATTCTTTTTACCCTCTTGGTCTTTGTCTGTGCAAAAACATTTGCGTGCATGTTTAAAATGAATGACATCCAGCTTTAAAAACACCCTTCGCCTCAGTAATTACGTCAAAAGCGATTATGCTGTAAGAACTTTCCAGTTTTCAGAGATCTCTTCTCGGTATTGTGGACGATCATTTCACCTCTGACATCCATGTGAGGGTCTACGGCTCATTTGAGCTCGGCGGACACAAACGAAGAACAAACAAAGCGTTACCATCCAGTTTGTCCCAACTTTTTTTTGTTTGTTTTGTTTTTTTGGGCATTTTTTTTTTAGTTTGGCCCCATGCTAAACCCATTTCCCAGCCTGCCCAAATAGCCCCACTTTTCTTCTGTCCAAAAGACGAATGCAATAGAGATGCCTATCTGATCGGAGCTCCGAAATGAAACATGTCATAGCAAATTATGGCCATGTTTTTTGAATTACTTGCCCGGGCCGAGTATTGCACTGAGGCTGGGTGAGAGAGAGAGGGAGAGCGGGAGAGAGAAAGAGAGAGACAGAGAGTTGGTGTTTTCTCTGGAACAAATAATATCACCAGGGCTGACTCATGGGCCTGTGCAAATGAGGAATGATGAGCAGAAGCCCAAGTCATTCCTTTCGGTCTATGTTTGGAGCATCATTTACTGAAAGTGGCCCGGGCCGCGGTGCAATAATAACCACATCCTCCAAGCATCTTCAGCACAGGCCCGTGTTTTTATAGCTGGGAAACGGGGACGGCTGAGGGCTCGTTAAGGCGCAGGGCTTTTTTCGGACGGGGGGAAGAAGGGGTGCAGGGAGAGGGAGCGGTGCCACGAAAATAGTCATCCTGATAAAAACGGCTAAACAAGCGCCGCTCCAAACTGGTTGTACCGCAGCAAGGCGATGAAACACACTGTGCTCATAGGCAATAATAAAAAAAAAAAGAACAAAAAAGACATGGAAAATAGTGTCTGGAGCAAAAAAAAAATGTTAGAAAAGCAAATGGCGTAGAGGTGAAGCATCTGAAGAAAACTTCTTATTATAATTATTTCTCACTCATAGCTCCTCCAAAATAAGCAGTAAAATTCACAAAAGAAGAGATATCGTGAGTTGAATTTGGTGAAAAGTTCTTGTATAGTCTGCGTGCATAGTCTTGTTTAAGGCGAAAAATTAACATTTTGCTTCATTTCTGTATTCACATATCTAAATCTGCATGTAAATATCATTCAGTACATGCCTGTGAATAAGTAATTGTGTTATTACATAATGACATTGGAACAATGCAGCAAAATGACCACAGACTAAGGGTTAAAGGACTGGAAGCATGACGTAAACGTTGGCTTGCAGGGGTCGGAGCGTGCGCCTTTTCCTGTGCTTAGCAGCTCTGTTTTGGGTGTCGCGTTACTCACCCGAACTGTTTTGCATTCATAACACACATGAACGTTCAACACGCTGCACTAAACTAAGCAGGATCTGAACATGACGGAGCGCAGGGAGAAACAGGGAAGATGGATGGATAGAATCTGAGGAGGTGAAAAAGAGAGGAGGAGGGGAGGTTTAAAAGTGAAGTTGGGGGGGTGCTAGGGGAGCAAGGCTGGGGGTCATTGTTATCAAAGCTGGTATTTAATAGGTTCTTGACCCTTTCTCTTAGAAGGCGTTTTCTGAGCACCAGGGGTGAATAGATTTGAAGGGGGTGCGATTTGTGGCGAGACACCAGCAGGTATGAATGCAGGCGGGGATTTCCTGGAGGAACAATGCCGCAGCATTTCCTGTTCACCATCACATCTAGTCCTCAGTTAGACGCCATTCACCTGAGCCAGAGCACTGAATGCTGGCTCTGAGATCCCAGAAGACTTGAGATACCATAAGACATGATTAATTAACCCTTAGAAGTCTGTGGTTATTCATCATTTTGCTATGTTATTTAAATGTAATAGCATGATTAGCTCCAAAATGAACTACACAGTTAATTACACAATGATGTGCACTGAAATTAAATTTCAAGTTTGAGACTTTTTGATGATGATACCGATGCTGATGTTGAAAGTACGTTTCTTTGCTTTCAACAGAAGTTATTGCCACTGATCATTTCCGCAGTCAGACAAGAGGTCTTACTCGTACGTCTGTCAAAAGAATGCCAAAAACACCATTCTAAAGTCATTTTGAGTTATGATTTAGCTAGTAAATCCACCAAACGGCATTAATTAGCAAATCTAATATGAGTGGAAAAACAACCAATTTGACATTCGTTGCTGTTTAAGCGCCAGTGTACACGCATAGCAGCCAAAGGTCAATGGAGACGCCACTGCCAAGCTCAGAGACAAATATTTATTCTACCAAATCACAGGGATGCTGTCTTTTTGCAGCGAAGGCATCCGAGCGTCCGCAGCGCGCCCCCAGAGCTCCAGTGCTGTGGGTCTCTGTCCGGCCTCGTGGTCAGGATGCATCCGCGGCCCAGGCTGAGATATCCATCTGGGGTTTGTCATCTTCGACATCTGCCCATGTCTTTCCCCCTTCTGTAATTAGAGGAATATTTATTTTCCTTTGCTTCCAAGCTGGGACTACACTACATCATGTGGGTTGGCTTTCTAGACTGTTGGAGGCCTAGGAAATGCTCCGCAGCAGAGGTTAGGATTTGTTAGTTTGGGTTTTTTTTTTAGATTGACAAACAGAGGAATTAGCCAAAGTAGGGTAGATTTAGTGTGATTCGAGTGCGACGAAATTGATCTTGAATGCGAGTGCGCATGAATACTATTGTAGTTCGGGGGATTGCATTTTTTGTACGTAAACAAATAACAAAAAGTGTTTTTTGCCATTTTAATCTACTGACGAAGCCGTGCCTTCGGTCTGTATAGGAATCTAAAGCATTATCCTTTGGAATAAGGCCAAATGTCATAATCTATAAGCTCAAGCTCACTTACTCACCAAGTCTTCAATCAATATCTCTCAATAACTAGGATCAAGCTCATTTTTTCAATATTCATGAAGTATATTCTCAATCACCAGATTGCACAGGCACTCAGTCCGGAGTTGCCATCTGACGAGCTGTGATATATAGGCTTTGGCCAGGCCGACTGAAATAAATCAAAATGTAAATGGAATAGGTTTTGATTTGCTTTGGCAGTGGTAGCTCTGAACTGTCCTGACGGGGCCTCCGAGACGCTGGCCTCAGCAATGGCTCTGATTGGCACTCAGCGGGCGATAAGAGAGAGACTTTCACAGTAAAAGAAAAAGAAAAAAAAAACGCCCCGGAAGCATCAGGCTGCCAGTGTCGAGCATCCTCCTGCCTCTGCTCTTTCTTATTACTCTCCTCGTTTTTTACTGGAGGACTCATGGGGCGCTTTCCTGGATCTGGGGTTCTTTCAGAGTGGTGCAGGCCAGACCTCTGTCCAAGAGACCCTGCTCATTCCTCAATCTCCCTACTATCTCTCTCTCTATCTCTCTCTCTCTTTCTTTCTTTCTTTCTGTTTTCTTCGTTTTATTCTCTTTTCCCGTTTTTACTCATTGCTCTATTCCTGACGTACTTGCTACTCAGCAGCCTCTCTTCTCTTGCCCTCCCTCTCTGTGGTTCTCTATCTTTCGCTCTCTCTTTGTCTCTCTCTCTTTCTCTCTCTCTCACACACTCTATCTCTCTCCTTCTGTCTCTCTATCTCTCTGTCTTTATCTTCTGTTTTTTTTTGCTCTTTTTTCTCTGCCTCCTTCTCTTCTCTCTCTTCTCTCTCTGACTCTCTCTGTAGCTTCTCTCTCTGTCTCTCCCTCTCTCTCTCTCCCTCATCTGCTCCTGTCCTCCCCGTGTCTATGACAGTGTCTCCTGACCTCACTCGGCATCCACACGTCCTGAGCTCTGAATGAACTTGGCACAGAAAAGTTCTCCTTTCTTCCTCACTCTCATCCTCTCTTTCTTGTCCTTCTGCCCCCCTCTCCCTCTCTCTTTCTCTCTTTCCCTCTCTCTTTCCATCCCGATTCGCCTTTGCCATTCTCGGCACAAACAGGGACGATTCACTGAAAATGAGAGATAATGGCCAGCGTCCAATCGGCCGGCGCTAATCAGCGTGCATCGTGGGAAAAGCCCAGGACGAGGGGCGAAAAACACGCCATTGTCTGGAGGAGATTAAAGTCCCCGAAAAGCCTGCATTGTCTGCGCAGGGGATAAATCTTCCTGCTGTCACTCAAAGCTGAATTAAATTCTCCTTCGTTTCTAAAAGGGGCTTATCTCTGCTCAATAGCTTGTTGCGCTACAAGCAGAAAGGAATGTATTGGGTGAACTTGTGTTGCTGACACCTTATGAAGAGCAAAAAAAAAAAAAAAAGAAGGGACCTAAGGAGCAAAAAAAAAAAAAAAAAAAGAAGAGGAGAAAAGCAAAGTGCTGTTGAGCTCAGGGCCTGAAAAAGGATGTGCTTTTGGGCAGATTGGGATCATGATAGCTCAGGGGAGAAAGAAAAGGGGGTAAAAAAAAGAAAAGCTCAGGGTAAGATGATTGACTGCCTCCAGACTTAAGAGCAGTGGTCTGCATGATACAAGCACAATCTTGACCTCATCCTTGTCACTTTTATCTAACATCACGTTCTGAATGTTGGTAGCAGTCTGCCACGGGTTTCCCACATAAGTGCTGAACATAGCGTGGTTATTAATCTAGACTACATTGCTAGCATCTAAAAGCATACATTGTTTTTTGATGCCAGTAAAATAACACTTCATTTGAAGGCTATGTGCATAGGGACGTGTAAAAGCAAGTTCATAAAGTAAAACTTCTAAACAGCTTAGGGCAGTAATTGCAAGTTTTATGAAGTAAATGACATCGCATTGACATAAGAGTCCTTGAACTGACGGGCATTCGTTCTGTTTATTTCACTTTTAGGAAGCATTGCTTCCACGTAATTGAAGGCTTATTAAGAACACAGGCCTCCATAATATAACTTAATTCAAAGTATCTTAACATTTCATAAGAATGGTCAAAAGCAAATAATTAAGTCATTTTGTGCTGTACTCAAGCACAGACAGACAACTTTTACTATGTACTAGTTATTTTTACTCAAATGCAGTACAATAATAAGTGTTCATGCATTAGTTCTACAATACACAGTGCTTCATAACACTGTTATAAATGGAACAAATCATAGTGTAAGGCCCCTCAGGTCAGTACTACATCATTTACTTCATAAGTGCAATGCACAAGTACTATAATATTCAGTGTAAATAGATACAAAAGAACCAGCAAAACAGTTTTTTCAAAGATTTTAAAAATTAAATATATTTTTTAAATTCAGACTGGATAAGAAAAACAATCAGATAATTGGAAATACTAAATAAGAAGGTAATGGTTTAATTGGCTGACATCCAAGTAACTTGTTACTAGGCAGTTTATGCAGTTACTTTACACTGGTTGTTGTTGTTGTTGTTTACAATCTGTTTATAATTGGAATCCATTACATTTTTAATGACAGTTCTGTGTGCTGGGAGTGCTGACGATACGCATGATCTGCTCAGTAAAGCGTATCATAGCATCATTTGTCACAATAATGGTAACATCGTTGTATCACCCACCCTTCCCTCATCCCATTCCTTTTGCCTTTATTCGCCCCCCCCTGCCCCGACAGCAACCCCCGGCCGTCTCCCTTCAGTGCCAAAGGGCCTTTGGAATTGCGGTGGCTGCCGGAAAAGAGATCCGTCCCTGGCACAGCCGTCCCTGGACGCGGTGGCAGTGTTTGAAAAGCCCCTTCGGCCGCCTCACTTTATCTGTCCTCCAGCGGACGGCCCTCGCCAAATCCTGCTCCTTCACATTGTCCCTTTATCCTCTCTCCAGCCGGCCCACCCTGCCAAATACTGATCCCTCACACCGGGGCCATGGACAGATCCTTGTGCACTGCGTGCATTTAAAACAGAGCACAGTAAAAAGACGGCAAGAAGAAAAGCAGGGACAGAAAGAAAGGAGGAAAGAATGAAAAGAGAGGAGGAGGAGGAGGAGGAAGAGGAGGAGGGGAAAGAAAAAGGAACTTCTGGAGACACTGCTCCTCTTTGAATCAACACAACTAGTGAAAAACTGGGTGTCCCATTTTTCTTCCCTCGCTTGGAGTGGAAGGCAGAGATATTGATGAGTCATGCAAAAGAAAGAAAGTGAGTAAGTTAGAGAGGCAGCGAGAGAAAAAAGAGGAAAAAGAAAAAGGGAAAAAAAACCCCAAGCCTGTTCTTCACCCCCTGCTGTCCGGTCCCTAAACAGGATTTTTCCGCTTGCCGTTTGGTCAATTCACTGTTGTTGTTTATGCCCACTTTTAATTCTTCCCTTTCACAATCGGCAGGCTGTGTTCGCGCGAACTTTGCTCTGGGCAGCCTGGACTTGGCTCCTTAACAAGCAGGCTTACACCTGCTTACAGGATTAGATTAATTAGCACGAAACAGAGATTGGAAAGAGAGGTTGGTGGGGGGGAATTAGCACAATGAACCAACAAGGCCATTGTTGCCCGGTCATGGTATCCTCCAGAGCGGATGCATGGTGTGTGTGTGTGTGTGTGTGTGTTTTTACGGCAGACGGAAGTTGGACGATATGGTGGACTGAAGAAGTGGACTACTTTGTTTGGGTGTGTGTGCTCTAGAGGCCAGAGGGACAGTCAACGTGATGTCATAACAGACGCACATGCTAGGGACTGGTCTTTGCAGTTTTAAAAATAATGCTGCCTGAAAGGGCTCTGTGGGTGATTCAGTTCATGAACATTGGGATGCTGAGTAATTTCCAATGAGTTTTTTCAAAGAACCATCAAATTGGAGTGTTTGAGGACTGTTGATGAACTAAAAGTGGTTCTTGAACGGCCTCACTCCAAAGAACCCTTTTAAGCACCTTATTTTTTAAGGATGTTCCCCACAGCTATTTAAAAACAACTTTTCTTCTAGAACTTTCTAGATCTGCTACCTTGAATTTGGTCTCAAGGTTACCTCAAGTCATAGTTTTATGGAGTGAATGCATTGTTTTGGTAGTGTTGGAGTACATGGTAATACTCACATCACACCACTCACTGTTAATCAGTTATTATGCACATTAAAGGCAAACATCAATCATCATTTAAGTTATTTAGAGTGTTTAGAGGAGAAATGGTGCATAGTAGACACAGTTACTGACTAATTACCAACTATTTGAATTTTTTTCTCAATGTGGAAACTAGAGATGTTTTATATCCAAAATGACCAGTTCTGAGTTTTCATTTGTAGTGGTAAAAGAGACAAAGTTATTTGGTTAAATTTCCCGTACAACAACTATCTCTCATGAAAAATATATTTCAAATCAAAATCTTATCGCAAACTATCATCAAAAACATTGGCTCAGGCATCAGGTGATGTATTCTTAACTATTTTATGCAATGATGTCCGTTGAGGTAGCTTTTAAATGCCCTAGAAGATTTGGACGCCTGGTCCCTATTACCGCCGTACCAACAGCTTTGACCAAGTTTCTCTAGAATTGCACATTTCACATGAAACCACGCTAAATTACTTTATTTTTGTGTGAAATATGCAGGACGTTTTCATTGGAATTTCCCTTTAAGCAATGATGATATACACTTCCAGTATCTTCTGAAACTGTTCCATTAACTCACATACTGATCACATGCTAAAACTCTTAACACGGATGACATGATAGCTAGATAATTTCACTCTGGGTTTTAATCCTCGATGTTTAAGGATTAAGACCTTGTTTTAAGAAGTGAGGTTTATTATTTAATGAGATTTATTTTTTAGGTCGAAACAGGTAACTGTAATTTTGCCTGAGGAAGTTCTTCTTCAGCGAAGCTGCCAGTTCTTGCTGGCGAGTGCTTGCCCACATCTGTGTCTACCTTCATATGCTGAGGAGTCATTTATGTACTCTTTCACAATGATGTCAGAGGGATGTTAGAATAACAGTGGGCAGAATAGTCAGTTCCACCTCCATAAGTGCTTGCAGATGTATAGACCATGCCCTTGCCATGTCTTTAGTCACAACCTCCACATTCTTTAGGCCCTCCACTGACCACACTGCTGGGAAAGATGTTCGGTTCTGTGCATAAACTTCCCAGTCTTCATCATCATCTGGCAATTCCAATGACCAATGGCGTTGTAACTAAAGTAAGCATGTTTTTCTTGATGTAATGCATGAAATGGAATACAAGCTGGAGGATGTGTTGATTCATTAGTACCTTCTCAGCTCTGGTCCGAATAAAGTGAAAATGCTCTGGAAAATGAAGTTTGAGCCCTTTTTTTTTTGTCCCTCCTTATAACCATCAGCTAAGGGTGGAGCTGTGACGTTTGGATTTATTACATGGAATACATATAGCTCCAGGTACATAGGATCAGAATCAGCATCAGGCTTGATTTCCCAAGAGATTTTCCTTCCGTTTCACAGTTCCTTTTGATCACTCGCACAGATATCCATTCTAGGCCTGAGAGATACGATGATATTCATGAAAATTATCATGAGAAAGTCCTAGTATGTTGTGAATGTATCACAGATACCTTCAGAACACTGATAAACTATATACTTTATTACAAGCAAAGAAGAATAAGTCCTAGTTTATTGGATTTTATAAAGTAAAGTAAAGTAAAGAGGCCCCTTATAGTCACGCGTGAACACACCACAGCACAGCACACAGTGTGAACAGTGTGAAATTCTTTCTCTGCATTTAACCCATTCACCAAGTGAAGCAGGGGGCTGCCGCCAACGAGGCTTAAAGGTGTGTCAATAAAAATAATTGCATGCATAGTTTTTGATGGTATACTTTAAATGTGGCACCAGAAGTCATTCCAATTTATCAAACCTCAGACAAAAAAATATTTTAAGGTATAAAGATTATTGTGAAAATATTGTGTATTACATCTGTATTCTTTCACAGACACATTGATATTCACAGTTTTAGTGTCAAGTATAGAGTTCTGTCATAAGGAATACCAGTTTTACATTTGTTTACTGACATATGGTGTCTTAACTAAGACCAGGGCTGGACTGGGCTGCCAAAAATTGACCCTGGTAGTTTTGGCCCAGACGGCCCACCACAATCGAACAGACACCACCCACCAGTACACCATCGCTGTAGTTCCATTAAATATGGATTCCTACTGTTTTATCTCCCCAAAACACAACAAAGTTCAGTAGTAAGTGCCATGGACAAGTGTACCAATGCAGTTGGACCAGTGTACTCTTGACTGACTATTTGGTGACCAGAGGTGACCGTGGAGTACATAATCAATCAGAATGGTCTAAGCTATCATTATATCAGATTACACAATCCATCAGTCAATCCAGTCAATCTATTAATCAGATCAGATGAATAGAATCAATCAGACAGTAGTAATAGTAATCCATAATATATATATGTTGTGTGTTGTAAATTGTACAGCCTTTTCACACCTCTATATCAATAGAACCTTTAGACTAATAATTTTAATAATATCATGATGGTACGATATGGACCTAGCCCACTCTAAGCAAAGTGGTCTTAGCCAGCACAATGCTGAAATAACGTTAGCTAGTCAACAAAAGGACAGAAGCTTTCAAAAATAGTGCAAACAGTTTATTCTGCGCTATTTGACACATCTGACTTAGTGACCATCAGTGGTAGGTGATGGTCTCAATTGGTCATGGCCAGCCGCCTCTCCTTCAGAGAAGTTTCAAAGAAGACAGAGGGGGAGGGGTGGGGCCTAATAAGAGAAGTGATTGGACCAGCCCAGTGTCAGTATGGAAATTGAACCAATGGGCTGCTGTCCTTGTTTTATGTCCCAGTCGTTTGCCGAAATGTTATTTATTTATTAAAAAATATATAAATGAATAATGTTAGCCTCGAGATGCGTTCAAGGTGCGCCAGGACAATGGCCACCAGGACAATCCACCAGGACAATGGCCAGTATGCCAGATTACTGGTCCACTAGCAAGGCCGTCATTCCATGAGCCACTGAAAGCATGCAGTTTACGACAACAATTTTGCAGTTGCAGGAATGAGCAAATTATCTAATGATAACAGGCTCTGCTGGATTCTTAAAGTCTACGTGTGAAATGGTAAATTCCATTTGATCCATATGCTCTCTGAGCTTGGAGTCTGAATCTGAAGAGATTTTTTTTTCAAGCTGTTAGATAAATGGCTAAAAAGGTGAGTTTCTAACACTTACCATAATAATTATCCTAACCGATCTGAATACTGATTTTTAACCAAAAAAATTTGATTGAGAATAAATGTATAAAAGTAACATCCAATCATAAAAATTGAAATGGGTGCTGTAAGATATTCATCCAAGAAAAATATCTCTAATTTAATTAAAAAAAACCTCAACATTGCAGTAAACTTTTACGTTTTTTGAACTTGACTGCAATTTAAATATGATATTCTGGTGTTTGGTGTAGAGGTGTGAGTAATAAGGCTGCCCTCCATGTAGCAGATTGAGATTCTTTCCCTTGGCAAGTACACCATGCTACACCTTGGGCAAGACTCCTAACCCTGAATTCACCTTTTCATTCAACATGATTGCAATTATCAGTAATTCAAAATAGGATCATTTCCCAAATTAATGTTGACTCAAACTTAAAAGTTAATGGTCCTTAAAAAAATGACCTCTCACATTTCACAGAATTCACATCCTTTTGTGCGGTTATGTAGCCGAGATCTTGTTAATGACCTCCTCCTGACCCAAAGCAGCTATGTTTTATTTTGAGGCTCAAGTGCCTCCACCACCATACCACCCTTCGTAGCATTTCAAGGTTCTTTTGATAGTAATTTTCACAATGATTCTCACAATGATTTATTTAATGTTTATGTTTATGGTACTGCATTATATGTTTATGGTACTACATTCTCTGTCTTCTTGTCATTTTGTACATGGTTCCTTAGTAAGGTCACATCACAACTATAGTTATTCAGTTATTTGAGGGTTATTTGATTCTCAAAGTACAAATTCATCTGCTTAGATGTAGGGGGAGAGAGAGAGAGAGAGAGAGAGAGAGAGAGAGAGAGAGAGACTCACATACAGAGACACTGAGACAGATCACTCAAGAAGGACCTGACATGGAGCCACTTGACCTGCCAGGCAGTGCAGATAACCATGGTGTTGTCGGTGTCTGCCTCCAACAGCTGATCTTAGACGAGTTTGCTTTTTCCTGCTGTAATGCTAATGGTAGGGTTTAAAGGGGTAGCTCAACCAGACAATGCTAATGTGGCTAACGCAGAATGCTAACATGTAGTTGAACTTTCCCTGAACTGTCGCTAGCTGATATAAAGAGCAATCAGATAGTAGAGGCCTGATAGTAGATACCTCGTACAAGAAAGTCGTACATTCTAAAAACACACTGGAATGTTCAATTTACATATCAGAATATACAGTTATGACAATATGCATCCTTCTGGCTGGTGAGTTTTATTCACAGGAGCTGTTTCTGGATCAGTTCTCATTCTAATCATTTATCACTTTGATCAGTGTGGGCTCGGAGAGAAACCTTATCCTCATGCACCACTCTTACTGTCCACCACTCAACTGCTATTGGGTTGCTGGGCTACATTTCCAGCTCGATTATACTACAGGGAGGTGTAGCCTTTGCATTTTTGATACAGCGATTCAAATGTGAGCACATGAGTCATCATTTGTTGCTAAAAGCATTGATATGACATTGTTTTGATTTGTATCCTCCTACTACTCCCAAGGTACATCAAATTGATTCTCACGTTAAAAGAGAAGTTATTGTTCATCGCTGTTACACTTCAGGCTGAAAGAATGGAAACAAGCAGTTTTTTTTTTTTTTTTTTTACATTCATTTGCCAATAGCCAACACATTTGTATTGACAGCCAATGAAGCCTTCCCCAGAATATTGCATTAGTCTGCAATGATGTCCACACATTCCAATGTATTCTAGAAAAAAAGACTTTACATTCTTTGTTGGTCTTTCACATTGAAACAATGTGAAAGACCCTTTTTTAAAGGACCCTCGACCTGTATGTAAGCTTTTATGAATGAAAAACAGTCATAGTTCATTCTTACATGACCTTTTTCCAACTTCTATGTGTCTCTCAGAGTTGAGCAGGCTCTTTTTTTCTACTGTACCTTTAAGACTAATACCTGTAAATGTATAACTTTAGCATGAGCGGGCAGGGCTAAAGCGGCGTAGGCTGAATAGACAGATAAATGTAAATATCTTGGTTTTTGGGACATCACAAAAAACAGAGGATTCAAAACAAGCTGTTTTTTTTCCAGCTTGATGTAAACAGTGTTTACATAATACATGAAACAATTTTAGTAAAAAAAATTAAAAAAAAGAGGGACATTTTGGTTGTCCATTATATTAGCCGTTTAAATCTCCGCAAACTCCTAACGCAACACAACATTTTGGTTTCTCTCACAAACTTGCCGGAGTACCTGAATGTGAGAATCAGGTGAATATGAGTAGAGCTGCGAGAACATCAGCACTAATGAGGAATGAGTTAATTATACACAATTACGGCTGATATTTAGTTCTATGTTATTTTATTACATATCTCTTTAAAAGCTAACCTTAGTGTTGCTTCCAAACTGTGAGCCTGTGGTGCGTGTGTGAAGAGAGTGGGGACCTCATGGTCAGCGCATTGCAGACCGTGTTAAGTGCTGGTGCAATCCCTTGTGTATGACAGTGATTAGTGCGACGTGGACAATGAGCTTTCTGAGGCCGAGATTCCGGCGGGAACCTCGCAGCCTTGCTGAGCGATCTTTCTGCGGCTTAGCGCATTCTTAACCTGAACACACAAACACGCTGAAGAGTGCGTTACTTCTGCAGGTTTATTACTCAGTAAATACTATAAATTATTCAGTAACTACTATTATAAACTTACTGAGAGGAACTGAAGTGGGAGCTGACAGTGGGCTGCAAATGTGTTTGAACATTTGTGCAATACTTAAAAATGTATTAAGTTCACAAAATGTCAAAACAAAGGGCATTTAATTTAAACAGACCATTCCAATACTGTCACTTTCTTTCTGGCAAAGTTTTTTTTTTTTTCTTTTTTTTTTCAAAGAGTGGCTGGTGTGTTTCACATCATTATCGTTTTCTACAGGTTTGCATCCAGATCATGATCCCACCAATGAACACAGACGCACCAATATCACTGTAAGAAAAACAGCCCCAACTCAGTGCTTTACAATAATTAGTGATGCAACCCATCCCCAGTAATTAATTTTCATAATAATTATTGATAATTATTGATTCTCAAAACTGACTCAAAACTAAGGTGATGGTAAATGAGCATTTATATCAAACTTCACTGTCAATCCCTGTAGAAACAGTAGACCATAGTTACGCTTACAAGTGTTAAAACACTCTATAAAATCATTAGGTTATTATGAAATAACCTAAAAGTTTATTAAACGGTTTATTAAATAAGTATATAAATACTTAATGTGGCCACCACAAGTCAAAGTAATATTGCTAGTAATAAATAAACAGCCCTTACTTAGTGGAGTCCTCATTCCATTGGAGTCATGCTAATAGGTGGTTATATTTATGATTCCGTTTAGCCGTATCCACGATAACTGGTCTTGCTGTCCCTTTAAGGTTATACAGTCATATGCAAAACATTGGGTGACCCCCTGGTGAAAAGACATGTTTTGTTGATTTTCTAAGTCAAAATAAGAACACATCCTCAATACAGAACACACTTCTGTCCAGTTGGTTTTTATTTGCTTTAGTGTATAAAGAACAAGACAAGAGAACAAGCAATATGGTCAGATATGGCATATTTAAAATGTTATTTTTTTTTTGCAATATAAAAATGAAAGAAAAAGTCAAAATAGTTAAAGTTAAAGATGTTTACTAATTTTTCTCTTAGAACATCAACAAAACACATCATTTGATTGGGGGGGGGGGGGGGGGGGGGAAAAACTTTTTTCCCCCCCCCCCCCCCCCCCCCCCCCCCCCCCCCCGCCCCCCCCCCCCCCCCCCCCAAACCCTTGCATACAACTATATGATCTACAGAGGGTGCAGTTTTATTAGACCAAACTGTTGCTGTTATGTTTAGGAATGAAAATACATGTAGCTTTTAAACTGTTGTATGTTTGATGTTTGTCAAGGTTATAGTCAGGCTTAGTGTGTGTGTGTGTGTGTGTGTATCTGTGTGTCTGTGTGTGTGTGTGTGTGTGTGTGTGTGTGTGAACATGGGCAGCTGTAAGACACTCTGGCCTTCACTATCATGACAGCTGTCACCTGTCTGGTGTCACCTACAGGATGGGTTTACACACACACTCACACACACTCACACACAGATATACATACACACCACACACACACTGCAGAGTGATGTGAGGCCAATAGTGTCCCTCAGCCCTTCAGCTGTACCTGAAAAGTGAGTAAAAAAGCCTGTAAAAGGCCACACAGGCTTGAATATTAACGTCAATCGTCCTAATGCGCTTTATACGCCTCTCTAAGCATATCACCGTGATGTGTGATGGGCACCCATAGTCACGGCAGAGGAAGTGTTAACTCAACTGGAACGGTTCTGTCCTTTAAAACGAAGAAAAAAAAGAGATGGTGGGGATTAAAAAAAAAAAAAAGTGAGAGAATGTGAGTAACAGGACTAGTCACAGCAGCCTTGATCCTGTCAGGTATTCACGCCATTGTCAGCGCATATAACGGCTGTTCCCTCCATCCGTCTGTCCGTCCGTCCGTCCGTCCTCCCCCGTGGTCAGACGCCTAATCTGGCCTTTCAGCGGCTCTCTGAAAAGGCCCTGGCGACACGCCGGCTCTCTATTCACTCTCCCCTGCCGAACGCAATCACCGGACAGCTCCGCAATAACCCGCTCCCCGCCTGACCTCCCTTTGAAAAACAAAATAAAAAAAAGGTGGCGGCCTCGTTGCGCTTAGGCTCGGCGAGATAAATCATGCACTCCAAATTAACTTCCATTCAAAGCGACTGGGGGGAAGAGAATGGGGCGGTCCGGCGGACAGGCCGGACGAGCGGCGACTCGACTTGATAAATGTCAAGGCGGATAATTTGAGGGCCTCTGATTAAGATCTTATCGAGGCAGGAAGTTAATAGAAAAGAGTTAATAAGAAAAAGCCACACGGGGTTCTCCCATGTTAGCCGTGCACGAGGCCCCCGCTTAAATTGGCCCCACTTGGGTCCCTGCCATTCTTCTCCAGAAGGAGCGAACCCATCTAAAAGTGAAGCTCCCAAGGAGAAAAGATGCTGAAAAGACAAATGCAGCCGGTTAAGACCGAACACATACGATCAAGTAACTAAGCAGGTGATCTTAAGTGGCTGGATCTTTATTAACGATCACTTAATTCAAGAAAAGCTCCAGAGGGTGCGAAACGACAGCTCAGCATATTCCAACAACACGTCACTGTCGTAGCAAAAACCTCGCATCTCTGAAATGGCAATTTTATAGTTTAAGGAATGAACTTAACTTTAAAGTAATTGTGAGCCATTCCTATGGGTCCATTCACCATGAAATGTAACAGAATATAAAGGGAAGGTTATATATATATAAAAATATACAAAATACTAAAACCTTATACGTTCAAAAAGTTTTGTCGTTAACTAGTAAACAAAACTCATAAAATAAAAGACCTGTTAAGAGGTGTGTCACTGCACTGGCCATCTTTATTTTAACTGATTTTTTGTTTTTTTTTCATATTTTCAAATTTTTCTGTAAAACATAAATATCAGGGAAATCTATAAACATAAATTAAATGGGAAGAAATTAAGGAAATGTAATGGTACTTTACATATTTTTTCATATAAAAAAACACACAAATTTATCATGAATACCTCAGTATGCACAGAACTAACGTCCCTCCAAGGCCAATAACTAAAACCAGCAGTTTTAAAAAAGAGTGCTTGATTTTGGAAAATGTTTATTCGGGTTCATATATTATACTCCTTAATATGTCAATTAGCTCAGAGTAATGAATTTGTGTTTGTGTGTGAGTGTGTGTGTGTGTGTGTGTGCATGACAGAGAGAGACACACTGCCCTGTAACTATATGGGTGAAAAGTCACCTCTGGCTAGGTGGGAAAGCCCAGCAGATAAGCAAAAGGTGGATCACTACCTATTCAAGGACATTCATTATCCCTTCCTAGTTGAGTTTTCCAAGAGGAACGTTCAACGTCTTTCATTCCAGGGCCATCAATTTCAAAATCGCATCCAATCCTAATATTATTGACAGTAAAATCTCATCTGAACTCGGGCTACGACAGAATCCTTTACCAACAAGCTGCCACCTGTCCTGCAGATACGGGGGGGATGTTGTGGATGAGCGGCCGTTGTTGGGTGCTGCTGTGATGGAGTGGAGGAACGCGCAGGTAGAACAAACAGAGTGGTCTGCTGTACAAACAGAGGAGGACAGGGGCGCATGATGAATGATGGGAGTGGTGCAGGCGGCAAACAGTAACGACTCGAGGGAAATCAGAGGAATTCAGCTCCTCTGGAAGAGAGAGAGGGAGACAGAGAGAAAGAGAGAGAAGAGACCCGTTAAAAGGTCCATCGTGGCACTGACCAGTAAAGTGTTTTTGTTCAAAGATTCATTCTATTTAAACATCACTTTACAAAAAATTGGGAAAATGGGTTTTGTGTTTTGTGATACATATAATATTGTCTAAAATACAGGGCCCACATACACTGAATAACAATTTACATCATGTCTGTGTACAAATACAGAATATTTGAGTTTGGAGAGAAAATGGACCAGACCACCTAATAATTTATTCCACACCTGTCTTAGACCTCTCTGTGCGATTTTTCTATGGAGCAAAGCAATTTAGCCTAAAGAGCAATGCGAATGATCATTACGAAATCATATTCCATTCTTATATGTGTAATGTATTTACAAAGGTTGACATATAAATGCTTGTGTAACTAATCAGCCTCGAGTGGGCTCGAATCTATGTTTCTATTGTTATGCGACAAATGCATCAGTGCTAATGGGGTGTGAATCAGCCGGAGCCTTAACTCGCTCACCGAGACATTTACTGCTGAATTTCAACTGTTTGGAATGTTTTATGGCACTGTTACACAGTGTATTACGACTTTTCCATAACCATCTTACACAAGTTACAAATATGCCACCATATCCCTAATATACAGCTATTATAAATGATATTTATTGTTTTATAAATTGTAGGAATTCCCTTAATTGTAAGAATTCCATAAATTGTGGGAATTCCTTAAATTGTTGACTCTGGGGATATTTGTTGTATGTCTTGCCATAATTGTACATGGAAATGGATAAACTAGTGTACATGGAATGCATATTTGTGTGCGTGCGTGTGTATGTGTGTGTGTGTGTGTGTGTGTGTGTATGTGTGTATGTGCACGTGTGTGTGTGAGAGAGTGTTTTCAGGTGCCCGTATTGGCGCTGTGTTGTGTGAGAACAGTGACACAGTTTGGTTGTGGAGTCTTTGACAGAAGTGAATTAATTGGGCCCCCTTGGATCATTTGTCTTTATTGCGGAGGCTAATTGGAAAAGAAGCAGGTGTTAATGGAGAAAGCCGGGCGGCTGTAGACTGAATCTCAAACACTGCGCTTGTAATGGAGCTTTCTGAGTGAACTTAACCATGTTTTAATTAGATTTCACTCCGAAATGAAACCACACGTTTCTCCTCTCCACCCTCTTAGGTGAAGTGAATAGCCTGAAGAAAGAGAGAGAGTGGAGAGTGGAGAGAGAGAGAGAGAGAGAGAGAGAGAGAGAGAGAGGCAAGGGCAAGTGAATTTACAAAAACCATATTGTCTCGGTAATAGGGTTTTGTTAAAGCAGTTGGGAGTCCCCTCTTACACACATGCACACACACACACACACACACACACACACACACACATACACATGCACATGCAAACATATAAACACACATACATACATATACTGCGAGCGAAACTTGAGAGGCTCTCTCACGCTGTTTACAGTACATGGGCATAGCACGAGTCAACACTATGCTCTCACACGTGCAAATAATTTCCTGAGTGCCTTCAACACACTTTTGAAAATGTTCATTGCTCATGTCCAGTATGACATTCATATTTTTGTGGGAAAATGACCCCTTATCACATTCCTACTTTGGAAAATCAGCAACTTTATTTGAAACACAGTATTAACGATTTCAAGTTACATGTTTGTTCATCACTCAACAACAGCAACATTCCATTACTTACACAACAGCACAGGAATGCTATTCTACAAGGGGAAAATGTCAGTACATCTTGGAGACCCCCAGCTCTGCGCGTTTTAGTGTTTTTTCTGCTCCCTACAAACCTGATCCAACTCATCCCCTTATTAGTAAGCCTTTGCTGGGTGTAAGCGAACGTATTCGACTAGGAAAATCATGAAATGCACAGGAAAGGGGGAATCCAGGAATGGGTTTGGGAACCCTGGGTACATTGTTTTTATTATACAGGCATATCATTATTGATGGATATTTAATCTCAGACCAATATCCTTAAAATGCGCTAGATCCCATATCAGACAGAAAAAAATGCTCTGTAACAAATTTAGCATGAAATACCACACACTTACACTGTGTGATGTCTTGCTAGCTGCATATTTTTTGTTGAGTGTTTGAGTAGTTTCAGCATGATGGCCTTCTTTTAGATGTTCCTAAGTTATTTGCTATAATTAAAAATAGCTCATTTGAAAGCTTACTAGTTTTAAAAGAAACAATATTTTAGTGGTACTGACCAGTGATCGACGAAGGTTTCAATATTAGTATCAGAAAAGGAAACAAGCTTTTAAAGTGTGAAGTAGGATTATACAATTACAATAGATACTCTTCACCATTCACTGCATTCTTCACTTTTCAAAATCACTGCAAAATGGCGAATGCCCAAAACATAATCCTATATAGTGAATAAGGCCTAGTTTTGGACATAGAACTTAACTGACAATGCGCTGATAAGGTAGCTTATTGCTAGGAGCCAAAGGGGGCGGCGTTCATGTGGCGTCTGTATGTGGGAAATCCAGACGGGTTCGGCCGAGCTAGCTGGCCTTGTTAGCGCTTGATGGCTTAGTTCATCGCTAAGTGATGTCAGCAAGTTTTAATGGGGGCCACATTTTACCAATTACGCTGCAGCCGAAATGAGCACTGCCTTTTTTGATGTGGTGTTTACTCGTCGGAGAGTTGTGTGTGTGTGCATGTGTGCTTGTGTGTGGTCCATGTACAGTTCAGCCCTGTGCCGCTGGCTCACCTTAATCGTCCAGGTGTGTGAGTGTGCGAGTGTGTGTTACATACTGTAAATTGAAAGGAAAGTCTTGTGTGGCTTAGACTCGGTCCACGCACTGCCAGATCCTTTAGCTTACTGAGTATCAGAACAGAACGGTTTATATCAGTTGCCCCTATAGACATAAGCTTGAAGGTTAGCTTACTCTGAGTAAAATAATACATCTGATCCAGAACTCATTCGCCGAGAGCATCACCCTCTCTGTCAAACATCTGGGCTTCAGAATGCCTTGCAAAATAAACAGCGTGCACCGAAGGATCTGATTTGTCTGATCTGACATTTTGTTCGCCCACATTCGCCCAACATTTACATTCTTTTCCTCCCCCCTAGGCGTTTGAGCACCTACGGTGCATGGGAGGGCTCTTTCCTGTGGCTGTGCCCCCCCTCCGAAGGCTCTTCTCGGCCGCTGCAGCGTCCCTGGCTCTCTCCGCCAGTGGGTGTGGAGCAGATCTATAAAGCAGCAGGACTGAGCTCTCTCATTACTGTCACTGCCGGCTTTATGGGGCCTCAAACTGCAGCCGCTGCCAAAAGCACATAAATGCTCGGCTAACGGCTCCAACGTCAGCCTCTTAGTGCTAGCGATGCAAATAAAAGCACAAACAAGCAAACAATTCCAAACAGTGTTACATGACCCCGGTCCAGAAACTGTGTTCTAGGCCGGTCCGATGGTACATCATGTTTTCCATTTGAGCGGTCCTCTGAGAGATATTATCATAGCTTGTAAGAGAAGAAGCAATGCCGTAGTTGGCAGCCAAAGACTGGGTTATTCTTTGCTGATGGACCATCTGAAATTAACATTTTCTTCCCTGGACTCCATTGCAAATCAATGGGGCTCCTTTAGCCTCCGGTAATATCACACATGTGCGTCCTTAATGAAAAACGTCAAAACAAATCACTTTGCGCTGTGCTCTCATCATACCCACAGTGTTCAGGGTGTCATCCCTGGGGCTTGAGGAGTGTGTGTGAACAGGCTGCCCCCGTGGACCTCTGACACAGGGTCCCACACCGTTCTCACACATGCACACACACACACTGTCCCGGTGTCTCTGTGGACTGCAGTGAGAGGTTGGGAGGCAGCAGGCGAGCCTCAGGCAGCTTTAGCAGCATTACAGAGGGCCTTGCGCTAATGGTTGCCATGTGCTGCCTTCTCAACGTTTAAGAGGCCGCTAGGCGCTACCTCCCTGCTATCGTACACTTCCAAAAACATTAGCGCGTAATACTTTAATGCCTTTTGTGTCTGCGCAGGGGTTTGGCGAAGGAAAGGTATAAAGGGAGGTAAATAGGCGAGCGGGATCCGTGTTTGTTCAGGCTGTGCAGGAAAGAGGCCTTATTGTTTCAGAGCCTGCCTCCGTCCCCATCTTTCTTATCCCCTTATCCATCCTCTTTCACCCACCATCCTTCTTTCTCTCTCTCTCTTTCTCTTTTTTTTCTGCTTTCTCCCTCGCTCTTCGCAGGCTGTTAAAAGCAAAGAAGCCTGTTGGCCTGCCTCTTAGACTTGGAGCGCTATCAGGCCGTACTGAGGAGAGAACTGCAAATTAGACTTTAACACGAAAAGGATCCACAGAGTTCATATTTAGTTTGGATAACACTTAAGCCCTGATACCTTCTGTCCAAGAGGCTAGCCGAGGGCCAACTCTGATAAATGAGAGACTGATGCATGCTCTTTTATAAAGAGTTACTGCATGCTATTGACGCGCCAGCCAGAAATGGGTTATGACCTCATGCAGCATTTCAAAACCCAGCAAGAGGCATTTTTTGCCAGTTCATAAATTCGTATGAGCATAGCTATTTAATTTTTCTTTTTTGAGAACAGCTACAGCATTTGTAATAGAGAGTGCACAGGGACTATGATACCTATAAATGATTTATAATCCTCAACTGATAGCGAGGGACTGTGGGGTTCCTCAGTAACACACACAGAACAAGTTTACGTCTATGAACTGCCAAAGTCACCAGGAACTGAACTTATGCTGTTACAATAAGGTGCGTCAATGTAATTATCCTTGCCTTCGCTCCCTACACACATACCAGCTAGGAAAGGTTCTTTTCTCTGTTAGCTAAGGGCTTAGCAAGAATCAACAAAACTCAAGAGTTCGCAAAAACACTGTGTCATTCTAAGGCCTTAAAAACGCAAACAACGGACATCTGCGGTGAAAAAAAAGAAACAGTACAATGCAGGTATTTACCCAGGCCGAGCGACATCATATGAGGGAGTTATTAAAGGAAGCACAGCACCAAACTGTTCACGTTTAGATACTCCCCTTAGATGTAATCGGTGGAAAGGAAGCGGCCTCTCACGAAAAGCTGGCAAGATCTTTCTCTGCCCTTTCTGAGCCTGCCTTGTTCCAGCTCAGTCCTAGCTCTTGTAATAAAACCTAGGGAAGATGACCGCTCACTAACCTCTTTCATACGTAGGGCTCATACATAGCCCACCAATCCACCAGGGCATAAAAATGAAAACATTAAAAGGCTGATAGGTCTGACAGAAGCCTCATCTTGATGGGTTTCTTGATAACGTAGTCCTCTAGCTGGGTGAAAAGAGGGAGTCTGGTTTTAAACTTTGTAATGACTGGTCTTTTTCTGTCTTTGTGATCCTGAAAAGGCCATACCATTGGAGAATGATGTATGAAAAAAATGATGGCTAATATTGGCCCTTTTATAATTATTGTCAGCAAAAACGTTAACACAATTGTTGGTAGCTTTCAATTAGATTAGCTTTAGCATGTACCAGTGCTACCTAAGAGCTGGTTATAGCAGGCCTTCTCAGCGTTCTGTGTGAGTAAAGTGTTCCTCACAAGTGTTCCTTCCTCCGATTTAACTTGGGGTTGACTCTGGCAATACTGCATTAACTGAAATCATTTATCGCACGTTTGATCCGCAAAGAAACGCCTACGCACGGGCTAGCCCTGTAGGCCCGAAAGGGCCTCTGCTTCATTGTGTTTGAGCTGGTGCGAGTGAAAGAAAACTTTTTCCTGTGCCACTGACAGGGGGGTATTTATGCTGCTGTTAAAACAGCTTCTTGAGCACGCCACAATGAGAGCTGTAATTGTGCCGGCCTGTTCGAGTTGATTAGTAATTTGCAAAGCAACAATAGACCGCCGATTACTTAGCACTTAAGCGCAATTAGCCAAGGCCGATAGAAGTCAATAAGAATGTGCCAAAGGCCCAGAGTGTTAGTCAATAGCTGACCTCTGTGCTTTACAATGATGTACGGGTTTGTACTGTTCTCTGGCCAGGGACTGGAAGTATCATAGGATTCACATAACGTATACTTATTCTGTTTAATCTATATGTATATGAGAGAGACCGACTGAGAAAAGAGAGAAATAGAACGCAAAAGACTTTCTTTGTTTCACAGCCATGTTTATTTATCAAGAAGAATCCTTGGTGACCACAGTGGCTGAATCACAACTGCTCCCTCCTTCAGTACACTTAGACAGAGCAGAAAAATCCACAACAATAGGGTCTGTTTACCCGCCTGTCTTGTTGAGTCAATTGATATAATTTGCTACAGATTTGGCCGTTGTCTTGTTTTCTCTACAGAGTGTGGAGCATGAGCAGATGAATCTTTATATGGTGTCCAACAGGTTGCGCTGGGAGGAGATTACCGCCGTGCAGGGTTAAGTCCAATGGACTCCGAGATAAAGATTTCTTTCAAGGCACAGCTTCGCCTCATAGCCGTAGTCGGTGTGAAAATCAAATCAAATCGATAATGTACAAAGACACAGACGGACTTGTTTTGCACTCAAAGTGAGGCATGCATTCATAGGTGCTGTGGGGGCTGTCTGGAGCTAAGCTATCAAAGCCTGTCAAAGACTCCATTTCGGAGCGGGAGAGTAACGCGCGGATCTCTTGCAAATGGCCTTTTGTGACAATTAACAGGCCTTAATTACAGCTGAATGGGGAGCTGAGTGGCTGATCTTGGCTTCCAGGCCTTCAAAAGGCTCCTTGGCTATCTGATTATACATTGATCTATGCACTCCTGCTACGTTGCTAATTTAGCAGACACATACCAAGTGCAGATCTCAATTTGTTTGTTGTTTTCCTGGCTTCCAAGAGCTGCCAATTAACCCTCAATCATCAAGCTCGTTTAGCGGCTACGGTAATTAAGACCTTCATTAGGAATCTCGAAAACACAGACGTCTTCATTTTCTGTGCAGTGAAGGCGTGATAGATGAGAGATGAGAAGAGAAGTGGTTTTGATTTTGTTCCTTTAGCTTTTCTGCCAGGGCCCTCGATCCTGGAGCTGCACCAGCATAGCATAACTATGCCTAAAATAGCACGAGATACTTTTATTTAGCATCACTAAGGCAGCACAGTGTCCAGCTTTTTTTTTTTTTTCGTCCTGGTCCAAAACATGAGGCAGAAGCAACAGAATGTCTGAGGGATCTATGCCAAATTCCCAAGTTAAGAAATTTGGCTCGTCTCAACAGCATAACAGAAGATTATTTTTGGAATGGTAAGAAGTGATGTCATTACTCTGTTCTGAGTACTATAATAAAGTAATATCTACCTGGACAAACACAGTTTTGCTTTGTAGCATCATGCCTGAACTATCTAATCAGTTAACATAGGAATGTTAGCTTTGTGCATTAATTGCAATGCTTTATGTATTAGATAGAGGATAAAGAAGCGTTGCCATTTACTAGTGTTAGTCAATTGCTGTCCACATCGGTAGCAATGAAAATAGACAATAGCCTGAGATTCTGACAGCTGGAGAAAATAAATACCACTGATTAGCAAAGCAATGTGAGTCTTCCCTTCTCATCATAATGTTAACATTCCACACGCAATTACTGTAGCTGTAATAGTCTTTAATTGACGTATTAGGTTAAAGAGTTATTTTCTTTAATATGTCATCAAGCCTCTATGAAAATGACTTGAAACTGGGGTGGACAGTGTGGAGTATATTGTTGATATCTTTAGAACAGTGATTTAATACATGTTTCACTACAAAGAGAACACAATAAGACCTATTTGATGCAATGCAGTGCAGTATGTGAAATACCGAACAAAAATAACAGTATTTATACATTTTCAAAACATGTCACCCTTGGTTGTTTGTTCCAACATTTCACATTTTGATGTGATATTTTTACCATCTGCCATAGGAGAATAGTGAATTTTTTTAAAATTATCTCAGGAAAATAATGGAATGAATACAAAACGGAATTCAGATTATAATCATGCAGTAACTGACATCTTTGAATTAGGATTAGGATGAACATTAAACCCTACATTTTCAAAGTGAAAAATCACAGGATTGCACACGGACCAGCCTCAACCTATACTTTTCCCATTGATGTTTCCAGTATGTTTCAGTGCAATCACCCCTTCTCACCTCTCCACCTCGAAAGAAAATAAGCCTCTGCCCAGCTTGCGGTCCATATGGATGGAGAGGGTTGGGATCAATACTAAAGGTCACTCTGCTAAAAGGCCGGTGGCTCCACAAGTATGAAATGTCACTGGTGAAATATGTGTTGTGACTCCGGGTTGGACAGATTAACTGCCTGAGTGTACAACTCATTCTTCTACAGTGTGCTCCGAATTAAGGCAGAAAGAGTTTTAATTGCAAAGTCTCTGAAAACACATGAGCCTTTCCTGTAATCCAGTGAAATAATGGGCGATTTTTGGTTAACTAGGGCTTGTTCTGTGGGAGCTTGAGGTGACTCTGATGATAAGGTTACACTCATGCTAAGCTGTAGGTCATGTGTAAATATATCGCCAATGGGAGGTATCAGAAAATGGTCTTTGGGAGCAAGGTGTGTTTTCACGTGTGTGTGTGTGTGTGTGTGTGTGTGCGTGTTGCAGAGAGAAAGAGAAGAAGAGAGAGCAAGAGGAGAAAAGAAAGAGAAAGAAGGACTCAGTATACACACAAGTACTTTGTGTGAGTGTGTGTGTGTGTGTGTCTGTGTAGGTCTTGGGCCCCTGCGTCGCCTACGCGTGTTAAGAGCTGGCCCTGGATGTGTGTGAGTGTGTGTATGAGTCAAAAGGTAAAGGCAGGCACAGTGAGGCCTCCTGTCGCGGGTGGCTTTTGATGGAGCAAGGCAGCTGGGTGTGTGTGTGAAGGAGCAGGGGAAAGCAGAGGCGGCCCAGGCCCACTGCTGGCCCTCTATTCACCCGCTCTCGTTAAAGGTCCTCACCCGCTGCTTCCAATCAGACGCTCTTTGTAGCTCTCGCTCTGTGCCAACGCGCCAAGCCCACGGCTTCCCAGCACTGGCACATCTGTCTCTGCAGGGTGAGAGACACAGGGAGAGAGAGAGAGAGAGAGAGAGAGAGAGAGAGAGAGAGAGAGAGAGAAAGAGAAAGAACAGGGATGGAGATGGCTGGACACAGAGACATGAAGATAAATGAACTGATGGATGGGAGGAGGAGGGAGGGAGGGGAGGAAGGAGGAGAGAAATGTGGAAAAACGAGATGGGGTGAAACGCTTTTTGGCCCTTTTTCTCACACTCTATAATTTGAAGTGAGGTAACCCCAGAAGTCAAAGGTTAAGGTTATGGGTCAGGGAGCCCCTTGGGCTCGGTTGATAAAGATGAATAAGACGGCAGTTTGGTGGCTTTCGGACACACCTGAGACTGTCAGTGTGATTTGAGAAAGCGTTGCACAAACACTCTTATTGTGTTTGAAATGGTACTCTTAGCACTGTTCTCCACTGGAGAATAACAAGCACCATATTTAACCAGTAGAAGATGAGAGTGCTGTTTAGAAGAGATCAGTTTAAACAATCGTTTAGCAAATTAAAGCCAGGGTTGCAAATATGTTTTTAACATCAACAATTCCTTCAACCAGAATGAGCAGTTCCAGCAGCTTAGTGTAAGGCCATCCAAAATGTACAATGCAGTTCATAACTCTGCAATCTGACCGTTGCAGCAAAGGGCACTATAGCAACAGCCAAGCCTGGCCACGCTATCTTATACTGCCAGCATGTTCACCACATGATACATCATTTCCTTCATTCTGACAGAACAAGTAAAGCAGCACGCAGTGCTCTACTGTTCACATGTCTCTGACTAGTGGAGTAAGAGTAGATCCTGCTTGCAGATGCTCTGATTTGTCCTTTATCATTTCCTTTAGTACTGAGTACTTTGACCATCGCAGTAACAAGTGTGGGTTTTGTATGTGAGAATGTTGAGCTTGTACAGCAGGTCAGTGCGTTATTGACTGAGTATTGTCACCTGTGATTCCGAGTATGTTTCTGGCCTCCATTTACATTTACATTTTTGGTAGATGCCTTTTTCCAAAGTGACTCACAGTTTAATTATGTTACAGATGTACATATTGTTGGACTCTTTTTAGTGTAGCGTGGTGTGCTTGCTCAGATGGAGGACCAAAGGAGGATGGAAATGTACCCCACTGTGCTGCCCCAACTAATAAAGTGACCATTTTTTAACTTATCAACTGGTGGTCAGCAGAACGATACAGGTATGGTAGAAAAACTGTGCATATAAAATACTATGCAGTGTATTGTAAATTCTGTAGAAACGTTCTATAAAAATCAGTATTCCAGTGAACATGACTCAAGATGTCTTATGATTTTGGGCACTGATATTGCACATTTTTGCTCTGGCACGGTGGTCACTACTGGGGAGACACTGACATCCTACCATCTTGTGAGTCCTTCACTATCCTTCTTAGAGCTGCAAGTGAAACTTCAAGCCAGACACAATGCATTATGGGTGTTCTATGTCCACAGTTAATACACTACCTATTGCACAGCACCATGAGATTTCTGGATATTATCCAATATGTTTTCAGACACTAGTAGCACACCAGTGTACTACTGAGTAAAAGTGCATAGTTTTGTACATAGGCTGTGCATGCATGTAGTGAGAGATTCTAATATTTGTTTTAATTTACCTTTTTAATTACTATTTGAGTTTAGGCTTTTTCTAGACTGTCCAGAATAATGATATGATTCTATTCTAAATTCATAGATTTGTCCTTAACACTTGAAAGGCTGAAGGTTAGGCATGTGAATGTCAACAGAAAGCCCGTTTTGCTGATCCACAGTCGTCTGCAAAAGCATTGTGCTGCTGAGGCATTCCAGCCAGAGGAGTGATTTAATCTCAGTGTGTTTTAATAGACAGATCTGTCAAAACGAACACCGCCTTTGTCAAACAGTGCTATCTTTAAATGACCCTCAAGCACCAACATGAACATTCTGGCCCAGCTGGCTATGCAAACTAGCATGGTTTTTAGCAACCGTTTGGTATCACGTTGACCCTGTCTTTCAATAGGTTGTCCAGGTGCGCCGATCGGTGCCCTTGTCTACTTTAAAGATTCACGTCTGAGAGAGCTGGATCCGAAGCTCGGGTTTAGCTTCCTGTAACCCAAGCCTCTTCTTGTCCAGCAAGAGGGGGGAAAAAGAGAATTAGTATGTACTTGCGGTGGACGCGAAGGCTATTGTCGAAAAGCGGTGTCCTGTGTCTCTATCCCATTACAAAGGTAAATAAGGAGAGGACAAAACTGTAATCCAAGCATTCCTGCTTCAGCTCACACTGATGTCATGTCCTTCCCCTCTCCATTCAGTCCTTTATTGCATGTAATTATGTGATTAGTTGGGCTTTTATAACTCGTGCTGAGGCCGATGATGCGGTAGCAGGGGAGGATCGTGTGTGTCACTAAAGAAGTTTCACCTGTAGGCTAGCTCATAAGACATGCTCATACACATATCACTTTAAGTGGTTTGTGAAGTTTGAATATACCAGCAGAACCGAACCAAACATAATAAAGTATATAGAAGAACAACAGGAGTAAATTGAGGACTAGCCGCTAGTAACTTTATAAGAAACCTCTAACTTATAGGTTCTCCTTGACTGTAGCTCCTTTTTGAGGCAGCCATCCTCTAGTCCTTCATCAGTGGTGACTTTCCGACCACAGAGGTGCTTTTGTGTGGATGTTTTAGGGTAGCTGAAAGACTCTTAACCCAGCACTGACATTCACAAGTGTGCACCACTGTGCATGATACACTTCTACCAGCACCACACACACACACACACTGCCATGCCACTACCATGTCAGTGTCGCTGCTGAGTTCGGTCCAAAACCAAAAGCTACAGTCTGTAATAGTACACCTGTATAGTGACCACATAAAGTGGCTAGTGAGTGGAAGCACAAGGCAGATGTTTCTAATAAAGTGGAACCTGTGTAGGATCAGTTTTGCCTGGTGTATAGTCCTTTTAAAGCAACGTCTATCCAAAAAAAAAAAAAAAGGTTTCTACTTGCTTTTTAGCTTGCAGTGAATTTTGCTGATGACCCAAATGAATGCTTTCTCATTTTTTTTCCTTTTGGCAGAATTATATTTTTACACAGAAAATGACAAAGCTTGATTACCTGTCACATCCATCATCCAATCAAACATGCCAGAAGGGCCGGGGCTGGCCTTGCTTATTTGCATGTCTGCGTCCACCCCAGGTGACGTGCCTGTCCGACCAGCCCACCCTGACCTAATTAAACGTTGCTGGATAACAGTCAAGTCATAAGCGCGGCTAGTCTGTGCTTTTACAAAAGCTCAACTTAAACTTAAAGAGATTAGACAACTTTTGCAAGATATTAGCTGTTCAAAAATGAGAAAAATGTCCCTAAGCCTCTTGAGCGTGAGGGGCGACTGAACAGGCTCTCTTTTGTTCCCCGCGGAGGGGCCGGGCAGTGCCGGCCGGGGCCCTGGCTCCACACCACTGTGTGCGGGACGGGAATACACGGCTGATCCCTGCCCCTGTAAACCCAATCAGCTCCGGGAATTAGTGAGGGATTAAACTCCTACCTACCAGCGCAGCACTTGAAAAAATATAAGAAGGGAAAGAGATGGGGGGGGGGGGTTGAGAAAAAAATGCACGGCCCACCCAGGAGGTCAAGAGAGGAGGAAAGGAAAGGAGATGAGAGTAGAGGACAGGAGAGAAATGATGGGACCAATTACCATACTACCAATTATTGTTCGAAATTTAGATACCGTAAGGATTTTTCCAGTCTTTAGTTTATCTTTTAATTAAGATGTAGCCTCACTAACACATCTTTATTCAGTCTTTATTCAATGGTAAATGTTATTCTATTTTTTATTCATGTTTGTATATCCATCTATCCATATACTATCTGAACCACTTATTCCTAACCAGGGTCATGGGGGGTGCTGGAGTCTATCCCAGTGCTCATAGGGCAAAAGGTCTTAATTTGTTACTTTATTTTATTGTAGTCATCTTCAGTATTCCTCCTCCATCTAGTGATTTTACATTTTTTTTTGTACCATATTTGTACTGTAACACTACCTTGTGATACAGAAGATTAAATAAATAAAACTGAAAAGAGAGGAGAGATGAGACGAGAGCAGGAAACGAGAAAGAAACTGAAGTTATATATAATAACTAAGCTGTTTAAATACTATATTACTATGTATATAAATACTAAGCTAGTTTGAACTTTATGGTTTTGTCAGTATTTAACAAGTGATTTTTTAAACATGTGCTTCCATGTTATTGTATGTATCCCAAACTTTGTTAGTAATTTTTATTTGAGCTGAATCTCCCCTTTCTTTCTCTGTCCCTGTCTCTCTCTTTTTCTCTTTCTCTCTATTTCTCTATTTTTCTTCCCCTCGTCCCTCACTCTGAGGTGGGCGAGCGGAGAGAGATAAGACACACAGATCCTTTGGTGTGTGACGAGGCCTGGCCCCTGTCATCACAAACCCCTCGTTGTGCCTGTGAAATCCTCACTCTGCCCCCACAGAGAGAGAGAGACTGAGAGAGAGTGCGACAGGCAGAGAGAGAGAGAGAGAGAGAGAGAGAAAGAGAGAGACAGAATGAGAGAGAAAGAGGTGGTCAGACAGAGCCATGTGAGGAGTGTCATATGGAACAGCTTTAGTCCCCAACCCCAGTATCATCCTATCAAAGGAATGCTGGCTGGAGAGGCCCACAAAGCTGCCTCATGTGTGCCAGCGCACAGGGGGCGGAGGGGACACAGTGACTCTGCCAGCCTCCTACGCACACACACACACACACAAATCATCCAGCTGAGACATGGTGTTTTATCTTTAAATGAGAATCTCCCACATCTCGTTCCCATTTACTTCTTAACTTTTTTTGACCTTTGACCTCTCCTCTCGACACAACTTTAGTACTACAGTACTGACCAAAAAGTCTTCAGTGAGGCAAGAACATAGTTTAAAACGATCGTTCACTAAAAAATGCCCCAGATGCAAACAGTGAATGAAATGATGGCATGCTCATTATTGGCTACTACCTTTTATTTATTGGTGGCCACATTAGGACGTCTGGTGCAGCAATTCCTCTAATGAAGTACTGATTAGCCCACCCAGGTATTAGATCAGCCAAATACTGGAGATAAATGATTGAAATGTACATTTCTCATCTGGTCTGAGGCTTTTTGCAGATGGAGATGGTAATGAAATGCACATTCAATTTCTTTTATACACACTTTGGCTGTTTCTCACCAAGATCTGAGGGCCTGCTTGACTTGGGGCCCTCTCTCTGCTTGACCTCTGAAGTGTCCTTTCCCTCAGCCCATCGTCCTCCTGCACTTGGCCTATCTCCGCCGCACTGACACTGACATTCTTTCACGTTAGCAGCATGACCGGCTAGATAGGCCCTCCTCAGCAGCCTTACCACTATCTGACAATATGTGTGTGTGATAGAGAGACAGAGAGAGAGAGAGAGAGAGAGAGAGAGAGAGAAAGAGAGAGTGAGAGAGGCTACCTCAGAGACAGTAGCTCAGTTAATTGGCCAGCAGAGTTGATGTGAACTGGATTTCAGAGTGGGACTATATAAGACCATGTCTGCTTTTGGTAAGTTTGTCATTTTTCCATTGTGGAGCTGAGTTGAGTGCTTTAGAGTGGTTAAAAGTGACCACTTTTGTGTGTCTGTATGAAGTGATGCCATCACTCTTGATTGTGTACAGGCACATTAAATTTACATGATTCCAGTGTGTACATTATTTCCACATGAATAAAATATATTACACAAACACAGTGTAATCTGACAGCCTTTATCATTGTGCCTATTGTGTTGATGTAACTTGTTATTTATGTTGAAATCACAAACCGGAATCAAGTACATTAGAGATCTGCCCCAGTCTGTTCCCAGGTAGACGTATCAGGTGGATATCAGCAGAAATGCTGGATTGGATATTTAATGCTGGATCCGATCTAATCCTGGAACAAAATATCACACCTTCTAATTGTTCGTTGTCATTTTGTTAGCTGTGTGTTTCTTCCTGTAGGGCAGTAGAGTGCTTGAGTAGTTTCAGCATGTTTGCCTGCTTTTAGTTTGTAACCTGTTTTAGTTAGTTTTAATGGTTCATAAAGAAAAAAAACAGTATTAGCAGATTTCAGTATCAAGGTTTCAATAGCGTACATGGAAAAGAAAAAGTACTATGCCATCTCTGAAGTAAATTTAATGCATCATTCTAGCGCCGATATGTTGAAAGGCATACATGAATGTAAGGTGAACAACTATAATTGTCATCTTCACCAATGCCAGAGTCAATCCATTTGCTTACACACTCGGAGCTCTTCAATTTGGTTCTCAGCAAGTCAAACCTTAGGAGGATTATTGCAGTATAATCAGTTCTGAGTCATCTACTGCTTGTCCTCCCCCTGACAGCAAAATGAACGCAAGACAGAAAGGCCAAGCAAACTTCTCTCCCCTCTCCCCCTATACATACATATTACTAATCCAGTGGTGCCAGTGCTAGCCAATTGTGCTCCCTGATATTATAAATGCAAATAAATTTACCTGATCAGTATTTTTGCCTGTAAAACTCCTTAAAACTTTCAAATAATTGGAAACAAACACAAATACAGTCATAATAGTACTGATAGTTTGGAAATGGTTACACCAACATTGACATGCATATAATCCATTGTTATTGTATTAATATTATTTGTATTTGTATATTGATAGCTGTTTTGGAGGGTCGTTTTTATTTCATCAGTGGTGCCGTCAAAGCTGAGCAGGGGTGGTCGTTATTCATCCCCTCGTTACATCTGTCGTCCTCTCCTTCTGTCGTCGACAGGCCAGTCGCTCACCTTTAGCCCTTTTCCGATGCCCTTAATTTCTCCTGCTTTCTCCTCTGCCCCAAACAGATCAGGCAGAAGAGCACAGACTGAGACTTCTCTAGTAGCCACTGACCACGGTCACATTACAGGATGAAGCGGCACAAACAAATTCATGAAGGGAAAAAGTGTATCTGAGCAAAAAATCTTCTTTTACCCTTTTCCTCAGCTTGATGACAGATTCCAGACATTTGGAAAATATCTCCTGTTGACCCCTAGCAAGGTCTGGGGCATCGCTCGAAACTAGAACGAAATGCGGAAAAAAAGGAAGACAGTGTAACAGAGAGGAGGGGAACGGAATGAATAAAGAGAAGCCGGCCGTCATTTCCCTCGTTTCCCTCTCCCTTCTTCCCTGTCCTTGTACCTTGATTCCTGCTTAATATAGAGACTGATGAGCTCAATTTGGCGGTGGCTCTCCTTCTGCGAAATGATTAATAGCTGTATGAGGAAGCATCAGCTCGCTATCCTTGTCTGGCCTGGGCCTCTGCTTTGGAATTGATGACAGCGGCTTTTTGCCATTTTGCAAATGAAATGGAGGGAGCCTGAACGAAAACTCTTGACACCTCCACTCCTTCTTTCCACCATCCCTCGCTCTCGTTCTCTCGCTCTTCCACTTGCTTGTTAATTGTCTTTCCCATTTGTTATGCAAATGGGGCCGGCAGAGGGGGCGACATCATGTCCAAAGTGCGATAAATATTTGATCAGGCGTAATGGAAGTTGTCGAGGCCGTCTAATTGCGCCGCATGTTATCTTAGGGGAAGTCAGTCGAGGCCTTTGATCTTTTCCACTTCTCTTTTCGGTCTGCCTATCTCATTTTGTCCGCCGTCACTTCATTCTCTCCACCCCCCCCCTCTCCTCTGTGTCTTCCCACCGTTCTCAGCCAGCCGGCTCATCTGAGGCAGATTGCAGCTGAATGTTCTTCTTAATGTCACACCAGAGACATTGTGTCATTGAACGTGCCTTTCCCGAGCCCGTTCCCATACCGCTCTTTGATAGGCCACTACTCCTTCCCCCTTTGTGTCGCGCACTGCATCCTTTTCGTACGGCTGTTTTTTCCTGTTTCAGGAAATGCTGGGCCACCAAGTGGTTACTGTGCCTCTCATCTCACTGTCTATCAGTGCAAGACCTACAGGATCAAGCATGGATCTAATGTGGAATGAGCTACGCACAGATAACTGGCACACTGCCAGACAGTGCACTCTTAACAGTAAAGGTGCCCAAAGGGTTCTTTTAAGCATTGCCACAACAGAACGTTTTTTTTTTGTTGTTGCATAAAGCACCCTTTGGTACGTTGGCACAATGCTGTACAGATTCATAGCTTATTTTCTTTACTGTCAAATAATCAATACTAAAACTACAGGCTTATAATTCAGTAACTACCGTAAATTGTTTGGCAACTACTTATAAAACTAATGTGTAAGTCAGAGTAATCATACTTGACAATGCAGTCAGATTCAACCAATTTCAGCAATCAGACTAACCAGAAATAGCAGCAGATTTGATATAAGTATGAGTGTTTTGGCCAGCACGCTGGGATATGGTCAGTCTGAACAATTTCTATTTTCTTCAGTGCCAGAAAACACAGCATTAAACACCAGTCAAAACTACTAGAAACTTTCATCAAGGTTGTTCACATATGTGTTTTCTCTGTTGTAGGATGTTACAATAACACCATTTAGACTTTTAAATGAGCTTTAAAAAAGATGCAGCTCGAAACATTGATCACGACCCTCATTATGTTTTCCATGCTTCCATTTTTCTACAAAAATTGAGTATGTTGTGCACAACCATTATCATGAAATGTTACAAAAGATATTTTACCCACATCTCTCTTTCAAAAGACATAAAAGAATAGCGAATAATGTCTGCAGCCTCTGGCTGGGGTAGAAGTGGTTGTTCTGCAGCAGAGTGCGCAGGAGTAGCTGTGTTTGTTGGCGGTGAATGTAAGCTGTTGTTTGTTTGTGCTGTGGAATGTTTTGATAGGCTTTATTTGTCCGTCCGCCGCCCCGTCCTGTTCGGCCCTTTCCTCTATGACTCAAGCGGCTCATCTGCGACACTGTCCTCCAATCTATTAAGCAGAGACAAAACAACTTAATTAGATGGGAAGCAGATGATCAAATAGGAGTCTGTGTTGAATCAGAGCTTGACCCAAACACACAAAAGCAGCAGGAAGCCAAAAAAAAAGGGGGGGGGGGGGAATGAATGGACAGGGTTACAAACACACACACACACACACATACAGACACACACACACACACACATACAGACACACACACACACACACACACACACAGATGAGGCAATATTAGTCTGCAGGAAATGACAGTTTTTGCATGAAGGATAGGCAATGATAGATGACCACTATTGTCTTAATTGAGAGCACCAGAAGGCCATTGTTTGAGCACGCTACTTCTTTGATCATCTTTTTATTTTAAGTTTAAATTTTTTATAGATTAGCAATCATATTGTTGTAATCAGAGGTAATGATTCCGTAATATAGTATTTGATATTATATGGTACTGTCTTGATTTGATACATGTTTTGATGCAGCAAAAATTTGCCTTGCATAAATATGTTAACGTTTTCATTTTCTGTTTCTCAGACCTTCGGTGCTGTAAAAGTGTAGTATTTGCTTTATCGTGTCCCAGTCTAATGCTCTTGCCACAAGCTGATATGTTACACCCCAGCTAACATATCATGCTAGAAACCCAGGCTAATATACCACAAAGATACTATAAGCTATGCTGCAATACTGTATTTGGTATTTTATTTCATAATGACGCAATGATGTAGTTTAGAACACTTCTTGTCAAACTGTCAAATATGAAGGGTTCTGTATATTATGTTTATTAATGTTATTTTTTTTTTTTAGTTTTTCTGCTGCTCTGTCCAAACAAAGCACAAAGACGTATGAAAACATCCTCTTTCCCTTTTAAAGTGTTACAAGAAATGGAACAGTGCACACAGACACTGGGGGTCCCCCCGGCTCCGGCTAATGGCCTACACTGTGGGCCTGAGCTACTTTCCTCACTCCTCTCTTCTTGCACTGTGGTTCAGAGGCGATGGTTACCTGGTACCCCCCCACCCCCCCCCCCCCCGTCACACACCTCCCAGTGGGACTGGAGGCATTTTATTCAGTCCGTGCTCAAACTGACCTCTCTGCACTTACAGCAGCACAACAGCGGAGAGAGAAAGAGAGAGAGAAAACATTTAGAGTGAGAGGGAAAGAGAGAATAAAGGAGTGAGAGAGAGAGAATAAAGACTGTATACTGTATAGGGAGAAAGAGACACACACACACACACACACACACGCACACTCTAATATAGAGAGAGTGTGTCCACACTGTGCTTGGACTGTCCTCTTCACGAGTATTGTCCCTCCCCTCGTGTCTGTCCCTGGAGAGAGAGGGCCGTTATTTGGGATGTCACACAGCGAGGAGAGCCACAGATAACGAAGACAAAAGAGGGGGGTCGGCTCAGATTACGGAGGAGACCACCTCTGTTAAACAGCGCCATTTGTTCCCAAATCGACCTGACGACCTCCCTAATTACTAGCCAATTATCTGGAATTCGCCTCAATTCGCCAGCGCTTTAAACGGGAAAATTGTGTCTAGCCCAGCCACCCCCTCATTTCTCTAGGCAGTTCATCTCCCTCAGGTTTAAAAAGACATTATTTATGTCAGCGAGCGAGGAGCCACGACAACAACGAGGGAGCCTCGCAGCCAATAAAGTCACGTCATCACAGCCTCTCTATGGTAATTAAGTGTAGCGATATGTTGCTTCATTAGGCTTTAAGGACAGAACATTGTACAGGTCTCTGTGCTTACCCTTTTATATCCTCTCCAACACTTAAATGTCATTTTAACCAGACTAAAACATCAGAGTGGTTCAAAAATGATGAAAAAAATGCCAAGTTAGAAAACTCAAAATGCATCAAACTGTCAGTAAAGAAAATATGGGTGAAAACGAAAATATAAGTGTTACGGCCTCAAATGCGTTCTGTTCCTTTAAAAGAAGACAATGTAGACTTTGAACTAGGAGCATTGAAGGGTAAAGTACGTTTAATGTCCGATCTGGGTAATTTAGTCGTTTGTGTAAGCCAACTGTAATACAGAATTAGTATAATAGTTTAGTCCACAAGGTGATGCTTCTTCTTGTATAAACAAATAAAGGCTCTCGCCGCAAGAAAGAATATTTTCAAACATTTTTTGTGTCTGCATAAATTTATGAGGCGCAGTAAAAAAAAAAAAAAAAAGTAGGCTATCAGTCTGTGAAGACTGATAGCTAATAATAGTACATTCACCATCTTGATAATGTGCTGCACTTTGCCTCTTCTTGCTGTGACCTATAGCTCATATAGTTTCTGCATGTTCCCATAGAAGACATCTGTTTCTTCAAAGCAGATTATGATTGAATTGTATCAGATACACTTTTAAATCAAATTTAGTTTTGCATTGCGTGCTTGTTGCACAGTGTTGGAATTTTTCTGACCTCTAGCTTTCCGGGGGTCTACAGGTATGTTTCAGACCTGTATAGCCTTCTCTAAAATGGTCCAAACCCTGTTTTGATCCTCAGCACTCCTGTGGCACCATGTAGTCTCAGGCGGCTGACAGCGTGGGCAGCCCATCAGGTCGGCCTCCCTGTCGGAGAAGCAGGCCAGACCCCCTTTCCCAGAATTCTTTGGGCCAGACCCATTGTTTGGCGGGAGTGTATACAGCATTGTGTGGCCGCTGATTGTTGCCCGGACTGGTTCTCAGGTCTGTTCTGCTGGAGAACCGACTGCATTGTTCTTGAATGCACTTGTTACCATTCACCGTGCCGATGCATCTGTTTCCCTGCTTCCTTCCCCCCTTACAACAAGATGGCTTCCTCTGTGGCGCACGTCTAAATGCCAAGAGCTTTGCCCTCCTGGTAGACAGCAGTGAAAATCGAAATAGATTGATAGATTTATTGACTATCCAATTGTTATTCTCGCAAAGAAATGCTGAGTAGTAGGACAAACAAGGGAGTTTGATTTTAGGAACAGCGGGTTTATTGTCATGTATTCCATTGAAAGCTATGAAATTCTAGTATAATATATACAAATTGAAGATAATATATATGAGTGTGCTAGAGATGGTGTTTAACATGTTACAGGTTTGACATTGGGTTTTTAGCCAAATATGTCTATTTCAACATTCAGCATGTTTATTACAAGCATTAATATATTGCTACTTAATGCTGTACAAAACTTAAAATATCTAAGTAGATTCTCACAGGTAGTTGCCAAAGCACTTGATAGAGGGTAGGAGAAAGCAGTTTACCCAGTTGCACCTTACTTTACTCTTGCTACTGACTAACTCTTTCACCTCTGCAGCCATGTAGGCCTTTCAGCTGGAGGGGAGGATCATATTTACCATAGTGAGTTCTGACACTCAGAGAACCTAGACTGGATTAAGTTTAACCAGGCTTGATTGTAAGTGGATTAACCATGCTCGAAACAGAACAAAATATATGCACTTAATAGCTGCCTAATAAAACCTGACATTTGCTTAATTTGGTGGACCCTGGAATTTTTCTTTTGCAGTCTTCTCTTTCACCTCAAGAAACAAGTAAATGAAATTAATGATGTAGGAGGGATACTGTGAAGCAAAGTCGTTTGCTTGTTAGAGTCATTGGTTGTTGCTGGTTGGTTGGCTGTTGGGTTTAAACCAATACACAGCACATAGATTTAGTCACATTTCTTGGTGTTATTCCAGTTACTTAAAGGAAAACAATAAGGTCAGCTAATTTACCCATTTACCAGTGTTGTCACAAGGAGTTTATGTTTGTAGTAGGCTACTGTTTCTGTCAATGAGCATCTTCAGATAAAACAGTGTGTGAAAAAAGTTTTTCAGGGTTTTTTTCGGCTGTCTGTACAGCAGCTTTACAGTTACTAGACTATAGTCCGGTCTAGTTATGTTTCCGGCCTCTGGCTTCCCATTACTGAAGGTTTCTCCCACACCGTGGAATCCTTGTTCCATTTATTGTATCATTTATTAGCTTCACTGGCCTGCAGTGAGGGACGAGTGTAATGAATAAAGCAGGTTCTCTATCTCTCAGCTATAAGAGTCTCCCTCCGTGTGACATTTCATGTAGCCGCCTTTCCATAGAGTGGTCACTTCTCCATAAATGTCATCCTCAGCTGGATTAGTGATTTATGAAGGCCAGGCTAGGCTGCTATAAGAATGAGTGGGAGAGAGTGCGAGAGAAGAGAGAGAGGTGTAGAGTATGTATGACTGAGGGGCTAGGGGTGAGAAAGATGATGAGATGAAATCTGAGCAGGCAAAGGCCATAAAGAAACGATTTCACCAAGAGTCCGTTCCATTCAAAATGCTCCTCTGCTACTTCTCTTCATCGACGTTCGGCCCCTGGCCTGCTCTCCTTTAGCTCGGGTCTGACTGCTCAATGAGCCAGAACAGCGTGATTAGCCAGCCCAGTGCTGCGACCAGCTTATTTAGTGACCTCTCCTAATTCACTTGACCTGCTCGGCCGAGTCCACACACCTAAAAAAAAAAAAAAAGCCTCCCTGACACAGACCAGACTGAATAAAGACATTTTACTATAACACTTTAGGCATCCTACTTTCTCATATGCACTGCACTATGCCAACACGCTGCTAAGAAAAATACTGTATTATTGTACTGTAATTAAAGTATATTGTTACTGTCATAAAATACTTGTGTCTCTAAAACCTACATAATGGGAGCGATAAAATGCTCTTAACTTTTACATTTACACTGAAAACTTTCAAAACGTCCGTTAGTCTACTTGTAATGAAATGTTAACACTGAGGCATTCATGATTACTTGATGAAATAAAATAATCATCACTTACAAATTACATTCCCTGTGAGTTGGTTCACAGATAACTTTGCAATTTAAATGATAAACAGGCAATATGCAGGCTATTATAAAGCTGTGTTCAGGAGTCTGAACATTGAACTCCTCAAGAGGGAGCTCGAAGGACTGAAGTTGTGAGCATCACTGAAAAGAAAAATTCTGTTAAAAAAATCACATTGTGTATATATATATATATATATATATATATATATATGTAAACAGTGTGAATGCTTGAAATTGCCTCATATCTTTGCGTGTTTGTTGCGTGTTTGTTTGAATCAGAAAATTAAGAAAATAGTAGAAAATGTCATATACCTTTAAATGGTCTAAGGCAGCACATGATAGTCAGTCAGTCAGTATTATGAAAATCCATACAAAACACACTTAACAAACAAATCAGGAAGAATGTTTTGTTAAGCGATCATGGGATTGTCATATGCGAGCGCTCAGGCGATCCTAGTGCAGAGTCCACTGCTTCATCCATATCCACCATTTCATTCTGATCTTTCAGGTTTTTTTCCATTTCAAGTCTTAAATGTTGCTTTGCCTCTGCACTGCTGAAGTCATGCTGTTTACCAGCTCTTCCACACTGTACCTTTGCCCCCCCAGCCACTACCCCAATTTACTCTGTCCCCCCTCTCTCTCTCCCTCCTGATCCTTCTCTCTAACAACCCCCCTTTCCTCACGTCCCCGTGTGGCAGCAGGTCAGTGGCATGCTAACACTTTTGTCAGTGTGATTAATAGCATGGTGGATTGTCGTTAATTCACTGGCTAATGACTAAGACCGGGGCCAGTCGAGGAGTAATCGGGTGATGTATAGCTGGGGAGTGCTCCCCGTGCCAGAGGTGAAAATCATTTCCCCCGCTCAGATACTGTTGCAGGCCAAACCAATGGCTTTTCCTGCTAATAAAAACGAATGCATTTTTCCTCTCCTCTCCCTCTCCCTCATGCTGTAATTCCCAGTGGGTCGCTAAATGAAGCTGTTTTAATACAGGAGCCACCACGACAGTGCCGGTTGCTCAGATGTAACAATATCGAATGAGAGGCTATGTGTGTGCTTCAGACATGCAGCACGCACATAACCAAACAGTTTCTTTTATAATACTGGGGTTCATGTTTAAAGGGACAGATTGGCAAAGAATGATCAACCAAGTGTTTGTTGTCCTAAGCTAGCAAATAACAGAAGTGGGACCACTAATTAATGTAAAAAAAAAAAAAATCATAGCAAACTAACTTTAAACTGTGTGATGCTATAATCTCAGACTTGTAGTTGTGTTTACAAAATCAGACAAAATTAAAAAAATCAAGATGGTTGCTACTATTTTAAATTTCAGTACTTGTTAACTTCATTAGCCTTGTAGCTCTGAAGCAAAACACCAAACATGTCTTGACTGCCCACATTTGGGTTAAGGGAAAGTTGTGTAAATATGTTTTTTGGCCAAACTATTCCTTCAAACCCAGCAACTGTGGACAAATACCAACGAAGGCCAGGCTTCTGTTATAAATGCTGGGCAATGCACAGTTAGTTTTATGCAGTGTCCTGGCTGTAGTTCCTTTAGTAACTTCACCAAAGTGCTTGCTTACAAGTGTTCAGTTACAGTTCTGGGCAGTCCTCGTCCACCCCCGACTCCTTTTCCACAGAGAGAGGGCTGTGTAGGCCCTGCAATTAAATCCGAGGACCAGCGTTTCCTCAGAGTGCGTTCGGGAAGTGCAAACAAATTTGAATTCTTATGGAGGGAGGCCGGAGAGCGGAGGAAAGGGAGAAAGGAGGGGGAAAGGTTGAATTTGTTCCCGAATAAGCTGTCACTGGTCCGGCCGCGCTGAGGCCGTTCTCGCAGCCCGAGGCTAAAATGGTAATGTGCCCAGTGAAACACAGGAACAGCAGAGACGTGAAGAGGATAGAGAGAGAGAGGGAGAGAGAGAGAGAGAGAGGGAGAGAGGGAGAGAGGAAGGGAAAAAGGTGAACCCTAGTCATAGTACTAGGAGAAAAAAAAGAGACTTTTTCATGATGGAGTAGTCATGAAGTGGATCACTTCAGTGACTTTTCCTTACACAGCGAAACGGTGCAGAAAGTGGGGCACCGCGTAAAAGGCTCCCTGGGCATTGCATGCAGTAGAACTCTGATGCTTGTGTCTGCATTTTGCATTTTGGATGAATATTAATTATCAGACTGATTAAAAAATTATTTATTTGGTTCAAGGTTTCACCATAATACTCCCCTGCCATTGCTGTCTTCAGCCTTCTCCTTGGGGTTCCGAGCCCAAATTTCTATAAAGCTGCTTTGGGACAGTGTTTGCTGCACAAAAGGACATGTCCTGCATAAGTAAAGTAAAAGCTTTTTTTTTTTGCTTCAATGCAAAGTGACATTTCCCCATTTCTCCATGACTGAAAGTGAAGTGTTATTTTTAAGTATTATTTTTATTCTAAACATCAAAGACATACATCCAAGGCCAGTTGAACCCTATAGACCAATGTGCGGCAACACTTTTCGGTGTGTGTGGAGCATTTGCTGCTCTGTCATTGCTCAGACTGGAGCCTTCTGGCACTTATTAGCAAACTAACTCACTGCTGCTGCTCTCTCTCTTTCTCTCTCTCTCTCTCTCATGCTCTTTCTTTCTCTGTCTCTATCTCTCCCACCTGCCTCTTTCCCCCCCCCCCCCCTTCCCTGGGTGATGTTTGTGACTCAATTTGGCAAATGTAAGTTAGTATTGATTATTATTAATATTTATCATGTTTCTGAAAATGTCTTTCCCCCAGAGCTATTAATCTGTCGTGTTAATAAATGTCTGCGGAAGGCCTTGTGCTACTCCCCAGGGAGAGCGGCAGACTAGAATGGCAATCAGGAGCCTGACAGGAGCAGCACATGCTCTCTGTCTCTCTCTCTCTCTCTCTTTCTCTCTCTCTCTCTCTCTCTCTCTCACACACACACACACACACACACACACATAGACATACAGTCTCACTCCTACAGGCCCAAATATGATTGTGGTAAGTGATCAGGCCTTGTAAAGTCAGGTGTGAGGACTCTTTAAGCCTTCTAATTACAGGCATCTATTAAATGCAAAAGGTATTACAAATCTTGCCGTGGATCACAGCACCTTGAACAGAGCTGTCTTGCAGCTAGCTTTAACAAAATGCCTTCGCCGCCAGATTTTTTCCTGGCACTCTGCTGCGTTATTTAAAACCTTCATCATAACACTGTGGTATATGAACTGAAACCATTTTCATTTGTTGAAGTGGATACCACTAATCAATAGGGAAATGTAATCCTGCTTGCTGTTGTTAATAATGACACCCACCCCCCCTTCCTGAAGCTCTTGATACTATACCACAAGAAAAGACGTTACGATACACAATAATAAATTAGCTGCTCTGGTTCATTATCAAGGCTCTGACGTTCATTTTCAGCTCAAATGGAGCTCACACAGTGCTGGCACACCGTCCGGCGCTGCTGGGCTGGCTGGTTGACTCTGCCTTTAGCAGTCATTGTGTATTGACTGTTCAAGCAGCCGCAGTGGTCAAGGTCAGTTCCTTTAGCACTTTCTTCAGCCAGTTTGTCTTCCTCTAGCAGATGAGGTGGGGAGAGGCCGCACACGCTCCAAGTTTGCACTGGCCTGGGCAGTGTATACACAGACACTGTGTGTGTGAGTGTGTGTGTGTTTGTGTGTATAGCCTGTGTTTATGAGGTTATATCTATTCTCCCACCTCACACGTTTTAGCCTGGTATTAACTGTGCCGAAAGAAGCGTCAGGAACAATGAAAGTGGGTTGGAGCACCTCTCGCACAGGCATGAGGGAACTCCCCTGGTTTCAATCTGCCCCATGGCACACATCTTACTGGAGAGGCAATATTGCTACTTTAAGTGTTACTTGGAAACGATCCCTGCTGCTTTTACAAGGGGAAGCAGCGCAGGTTTTTCTGGAAAGCATATTCGGCAACGCGGAGGACCGTCCCTCGCGCCCTGTTTTCACACACATTTCTTGCGTCAGTGAAAGAGCTGTGGTGCCATGGAAAAGATCACACATTTTCATACCCTCCTCTCCTCGTATATATGTGTGCGTTTGATTTTTACTGCCAGGCATCTTTTCTTTTTCTCCTCGTATTAAATACGAGTCGAGTTCTGGGTCCAGATAAAATCATCAAAGCTTTGATTAAAGCAGAACAGGTAAAGAGTTTCCCTTTGTGGCTCTAATGATGGCAATAATACTGTAAGTGGGACCATATTTCTGGATTATTGAGCGCACGAGCACAACACCAGGCTACATGGCACCTTTGAATTCCTTTTTGGTCAGTGCTGCTACCAGAACTGTTTTGAAGTTGTTGCTCAAACTTTGGTCATTTTTCTTTTCTGTCATAAGAGCCTCTTTTAACAGAAACAGAGCTGTAGTTTCCCTTATTTGGGCATTTGGGCTTTCATTTCTTTTCCTTTTTTGTGTTCCACACATACCTCTTGTCATGGAAGTTGCTTGGCGTTGACATACCATCCTTAAAGAGAAAGGGGAAGGGGAAGAACCGATGCAGAGTGCGGTAACTTACCGTAAACATATAAAAAGACGAGGGCAGTTTGAGCTCATGATTAGCTGTGGTGTCTGTCACGCTCTGATCACTGATCCCGTCAATGGAATCAGGCTAACAAAGAAGGAACTGTGGTTTGAAATGTAATGGTAATGATACAGAGAGCAGTTTAGTGGTGACCCTGGACCAGACATTTTACTGACAGTGAGAGCTTCAGAGAACGGGCCATTTATTTGAGTGTAGGATCCCTTCTCTTCACATCCCATTTAGCGCAGGGAATCCGCAAACATGAGAGAACAGGGATGGCCTCAGTCAGGCACGCTGAGAGGAAACTACGCCAGTGCGCGCCAAGCTGTGAGTGCACTAAAAAGTAATGTGCATGCCTCCTCAAATATGCCTCATTTTTCTCATTGTTATAAATTCACCCGCTAGCACTTTATTATTCATGCGTATTATTCAGTTATTAACTTAAAGACTTGGTATCCAGTGAATTCTATAAATTATTCTGTAACTACTGCATGCAGTGTAGTGTAATGTGAGTGTGGAATTAAAGTGTTAGTTTAAAATCATGTGTAATTGGTGATTATATGTCCAACATTTAGAATGCAATTCCCTTTAGCCTAGGATTTCCACATGAGGAAAAAAATATCGGTGGGTGATAGAGGACAGTTTCTAAAACACTGGGTGTTGATTTGATTGACACAGGACCTTTCCAGCACCTCTGGAAGGTAGAAGATATGTAAAGATATGTCTGCACTGCATGTGTCAGTATCTTCCCTGCCTTCTGGTGAAGCCCACACTTACAAAAGCCTCTGTTTTACTGCGATGCTTTTATGATTTATCAAATAAATCTGATGCCTTCATGTCACGGCCCAGGTCGCACAGTAGTTTTCCAGTGGAATAACAAAGCCGAACAAGCGTCTCATTGTGGGCTGAGCTTGGAGGGGAGCAGGACCCCCAAGGTGCGAATTAATGATGGCGGCCCAGTGTAATCAGGATAAATAGTTCAGTATGAGTGAGAGAGAAAACATGGAGAGGCACAGAGGAAGGTACTATCTGTTTCTTGCACCCCCGCCCACCCAAAATGCCCCTGGGAGACAGTGCTAACATCACTAGTCCATACAGAAACCCCTGCCAGAGCTGCTCAGTCCATGAGTTCAAAGTGTCAGCTTTATTTTTTCCCCCACTTTCCTCAAAATTGTCCTTTTCCTTGTCATAAAGAAACAGAAATGTGGGTCCAGAGTGGCAAGAAAAACTCCAAGAAGAGGGTGAAATTTTGAATCAGAAGACAACATTTTGAAGACTGCCTTATACAATGTGTGAACAGGCCAAAAAAATAGAGCAAATAACTTTGAATAAAAAAATCTCATTAATTGTACATTGAAGTTAACAACTTTTTGTCCCATCCTCCTATAAAGTTACCATATCAGAGATACAATAGAGAAACGTCCTGAGAAAGATCCAGGAATTCCATCATTCTCTTTTCTGTTCTCTTCCCAATGGTGTGAAAGCACCAACAGACAAAGTCTCAGACACATGTTCTCAATGCTCAGACACAAGAGCTTGTAAATGGCATTGTGTTTTTCATCCTTGCAGTGTCGACAGTCACTTCATCTAGCACAATGTTTTGTACATTACATTTTGATCGCTTGAATATATAATTTAAATTGCTCACTTTAAGTAGAGTTATGAGTGTGTATGCTGTGTCTGTGTGAGTGTGTGTTTCTGCAGGCCACTTTAACTGGAGTATTTAATAGATTTTCCAACCCTGTCTTTGCTTGTTGAAAATTGTACTTGACGGGTCAGATGCCAAAAAAAAGGAGGAGGGGAGAAAAAGTTTTAATGGTTTTGAAAACACTTTTGATTCTTGCAAACAGCACCAGATAGGCTGTGGCTATAAAACTTTAATTGATCTGTGAAAAGGGGAAGCTACTACTGGGCCACATGTTCTTCAGTTAATTGCCTGGCTGGTCTGAGACTCCAATGAAGTCTGATCATTAAAGAAATTGGTAAAACGTTTCTTTGCCCTCAAAATCACAGGATGACGCAGGATCTGTTTTAAAAGCATTTGTGCTTCTTTTTTTTATTGGCCGGGTTTTTTTTTATAAGACAAATTCCCTGGATCTCTCAGTACCGTCGAGTTTGAGGGGCTTTGTCACCAGTCTTCATATTTCACATTTACATCTACAGTTACGTGTCAGTTGATTCCCTGACCGTTACATTTTTTATACGCAAAAAATCCACAGGGAGCTGTAGAACTATTTGGTCTAATAGAACACACGTCTTTGCGTATTTAGTTCCTTCAACTCCGTTTACTGAGTTTTCCCAGAGCATGGTTTGGAAAGAATACATTCTCACTCGCTTCACTGTACATGCTTCATGCTGCTTTGCTCTTGTTTACAGCGGAATTTGTCTGTATGTGAAATTGACCGGAAAAGCCTTCGAAGTGAAAATCATTAACCTAACCGGTTCACCTTAGTCATGCTTGGGAACGGCTGCTTTTTTTCACAGCTTGGTTTATGTTGCTTATGAGTAAATAGCATTTGAATTTGAAAGGAAACAGTTCTGAACCATAAAGTTGTGTATTTGGCAGTGCTCACAGGGGGCTGAGTCTGGCTGATTGGAAGCACTCCTGGCGTAATTGTGGCCTAGTTAGCCCTGATTGTTGGTCCTGTGTTTGGATAGCAAACTGCAGTGGTGCTTCTACAAATTACACTGAGTCCATGTGTGTGCGCTGGCATGGTTGTTGTCATGGAGATGAAGGAAAGTGACTATTGCATTGCATGGCACCCTCTACCCCCCCACCCCCACCACTCCATCCACGGTTATAGTAATGCAGACGAATAGCGGGGGCCAAGCCATGTAAGATAGTGCCTTTGAGTCCTTAGAATCTGTTGAATCTCTGAATTACACAGTTACTTCATGTTCCCTCTCAAAAAATGCCTCATATTCTGTTTTTTAGCACTGCTAGCAGCAGGACAACTGTTGAAGGAACCTCTGGGGTATCACGAGCATCTGCACAGCTCCTGCTCTTAGTCGTCAGCCACTTACCATCTTTAACCACAATGGCTAAGCACCACAATTACTCTGTCAGGCATGGAATGACAATAAACATAGGTGACTACGGGAGAGGATGAGGACGGCTGGCGGTGGCGTCAGACCACAGGGTCATTGGGTCTTATTATCTGTAAGATGATCAGACAGGAAATGGTAGAGGCCGTGAGTGAATGGAACAAACCCAGCAGCAGTCTCGTTAGGCTGGAGCAGTTTGAAATGGAGTGGTAACCGAGAGTCATTTCAAAGGGCTCAGGTTTTACATCTTCAGGGATTGACGAAAGCCAGTCAAGATATGGTCCCACAAGCATCTCTCTAATGACAAGAGTGGACGAGTGGTGTCAAAAGTGCAAAGTGACTGATGTTTGGTGTGGTGACATTTGAAGTTGAAGTGGAAAGGAGAAGAGGTGGTTTCAGTTTTTTGTCTATGGCAGCGGTGCTAATATTAGAATGATAGGTATAATCAACGTGATGATGCTGACTATCCATCTGTCTTCCATCTGTTAGTGATGGATGTCCATCTATTATTGATGCCAGAAAATGTCAAAAATACTACAAAATATAAATTGTGGTTTTCTTCCTGTAAAAATGAGTGTACAAAAAAATTACATTTAATATGAACTTAAAGTGTAGAGTATGCACTTTCAAATTTCCAAAAGTCCAAGAATTTCTCCACTTTTTTTTCAATGAGCTGCATATGAGAAATTATTCATATCAAATAATGCCATGTTTTTTTTTTATTGCTGGTGAGAGGTACAATAACATAAAGCAGGAAAATAATTCTTTTATAAGTAATACCCTGCAGATAGCCTGACTCTCCTTGTTTTATTGTTTCAGATGACAGCGAGACAGTAGAAAGCATGTACGACACAGAGCTCAACCCTGCGGCTGGCGAGAGTGCTGAAGAGGAGACCGAAGACAGCATCATGTCCCCGATTGCTGTGGGGCCCGCCTCTCCCCAGCCCAACAACGAGGACTTCACCCCTAAAGAGGGTTCGCCCTATGAGGTGCCTGTCTACATTCCCGATGACATTCCTATCCCCTCCAACCTGGAGCTGCGTGAGTCCTCCGTCCCAGGAGCTGGCCTAGGAATCTGGGCCAAAACCAGAATTGGGATGGGTGAACGTTTCGGACCATACAACGGACTGCAGAGTGCCACAGTCAAAGAAACCACTTATGGATGGGAGGTAGGTACCAGCGAAAAAAGTTTGGAGTGACCATTCAAAAGTTTGGAATCACTTCTAGTTTGGAATCTATCTAACTATCTCTCTCTCTCTCTCTCTCTCTCTCTCTCTCTCTCTCTCTATATATATATATATATATATATATACA
>JBBPCZ010000017.1:3844643-3856730 GCA_037974445.1 Brycinus macrolepidotus | reverse complement strand
AAGGAAGAATATCTCTCTCTCTCTCTCTCTCTCTCTCTCTCTCTCTCTCTCTATATATATATATATATATATATATACACATAGTCATTTTTCTATATTGTCACACCCTGAATAATTGTATTAATTACTAAGATAATAAATACAAGATAAAAAGTCCTACTTGAACCTACATCATCATCTTTCAGTCTGCACAGCGTATGTAATTTTATTAATTAACAGAAATAATTAATAGAGCAAGTGATTCCAAACCTTTGAACATATATCTAAAAAACTTGTCAGGTGTCATGAAATGTATTTATGGAGACAACAAAAAATGATAATATATAGGGGGCCCCCTCCTGGACTCGAGTCTGAGGTAAGTGAGTCCTGTTATTAGCAGCTTAGGGTCTATAAGAGAGATGGAGGTACAGAGTATGGTAAAGATGCTTGCACCACATGCACATTCCACATGCAGCACATGTCATGATTTCACTTTCAAACATCTTTTTTTTCCCCTCTTTTCTTTTTCAATTTACTCCTTTCATTTGATGCCCATTTTCAAAAACCTGATTACTGAAGATATCAGTTTTTCCCCCTTTATGCATTCGTGTGCACTCATTTGGTCACGCCACATGATACTGGGAATGGAAGAAGCGTGGCATTTGCATGGAGCTGTATTGAACAATTCATTTTCATTTCAGCATGACATTGAGGGATATTGAAGTTTCTTCAGTAAGATTGTTAGTGCCAGCATGACCAAGACAGAACTACAGTTCCCTTCTCTAACTGTCTGTATTTTCCTCTCCATCTCTCTCTCTCTCTCCATGTCTTTTTCTTTCTTGCTCTCTCTCTCTTTCTCTCTCACTCTCTCTCTCTCTCTCTCTCTCTCTCTCTCTCTCACACACACAAACACACACACACACACACACACACACACACACACACACAAATGCACTCTCAGAGTGGACAGTATATACAGTATATCCATTACACTCATGTACTGTAATTATACATAAGACTGGCAGGCTGTTTTATTCCTGTTCATGGGAGAAAGCACATTCTATCCTGAATTTTAAATTCAGTGGCAAAAGACAAGCATGTTTTTCTGTATCCTAGAAACATTACTAGTAACATACAGTAACAGACACAAAATTATTTAGAACTTTTGATCTTGTCAGTAAGTTATGCCGGTAAAAACTATATAACAATAAAATAAGTGTATACATAAACAGAGTAAAACATAAAAATAGTTGTGGTTAATGATTTTGTTTAACGAAGGATTGATTTGATAAACTAAATGTACTAGATGGCAACTGTAAATGCTGGTTTCGGTTGAGCTCATAAAATCATAATGTATTTTTTTGTTGTTTATTCATATTTGTATACTGCACAGTACCTTGTTTCTGTAAAATCCTCCTTCTTTAGGCGTTATATATCATATAAATGGCGAAACCCATGTTATCGCTCTAAAAGGGAATACATAAACAAGCTTTTTTACTCTATTTTTTTCCTCCAGATTGTTCAGGACATATTGTTCCTCTTCTCAGATACTTAATTCCTTCCCTTCTCTTGCTCTCTGCTTCATTCGTCCACTGAGATTATTCTCAGTGATACATCTGACATTTAGTAGGCACATGCTGTGAGAAGTCTTTTTTCTTCTATCTTTTTTTTTTTTACATTTTTTTTCCCTTAGTATGGGTTCATATTTTGACTAGACTCTTGACACGCCCAGGGCTCGACTCCAAAAGCTACACTCTCCCTTTTAGGCCGCATTGGCTTGGATTCGCCACTAATGGTGCTCATCAGGATCCGGCCCCAGGAAAAAGCCTGTCTGTGTGTCTGCCTGACACAATGCTCAGATTTCAGCCGTCAATTTATGCGCTCAAGTACTTTCGCTTTACTTTTTATAAGGAGCACTCTCAAGGCTCCACTTGGCCGCATAACGATTGACGAGGAGCACATCTACGAGACTCTGCCCACATACTCACACACACACGCACACACGCACACACACACATGCACACACACACACGCACGCACACACACACACACACAGATACACATATGTACACACATGCTGGTTGTACACACTTGCTGAAGACCAGAGAGACATCTGTTGGACCATCTGTGACAAACTATCTATAAAAGTGATACTTGCCGGCAGCTGCCGGAAACTGGGTGAGGACAGTGTGTAAAATCTTGTCACCTCATTTAACGATTCGTTATTTTGCTATTTTTCTTCTCCCAAGAGTTTTATGGAAGCTGTGTGGCGAAGTTCTATAAAAGCTCATCTCTGTAATAGCTACAGTGGGTGTTGCATTTTAGGGAGTTACGCAAGCGAGAAGTAAAAGACAGCGCCTCAGAAAGACTAGCCCATTCCAAAAAAAAAAGAGAAAAGACTCATGAAAAATCTCTCGGCTGCTTTCTGAAACATCCTGTCTGCCTCTGTCGCTGGCCATGGCCAGAGGGGCCAGAACTCTTATCGGGGATAGTCATAACAGTCAGGCATGGATAGCCATCACCGGCCTCCCAGAGGAGCAAGGCTGGACTACGTCAGCGCGCTGCCCCTGCGCAAAGACAAATAGACAGTGTGGAGAGAAGAGTGGGGCTAACGGCACAGGGTCAGAGGTGTTAATAGAACTGGATTACAGCAGAGCCACAGTGGGCCAAACACAGACATGTACTCGCAGGGTTAGGAGAGTGGGTTTCGGGTTGCATTATAATGAGAATTATAGTTTGAGATATTTCTATAATAATTTGGGATATGATGATTAGAACTGTATTCGAGCTGTCATAATTGCTTGATTTAATCGATTAATCGGTTTAAAAAAATTACACCAACTAGCATAGGGAATAAGTGGGGAAAGGCAACACACACACACACACACACACACACACACACACACACACACACACACACACGCACACACAAAAACAAACATTTACGCAAACACTTTTGTTACTGAAGTCGTCCTCTTTTGAAGAGTGCAGACTCTGATACTTGAGTGTGTAGGTGTGTGTGTGTGTTTCGGTGCTGCAGGCCAGAACACAGGTGTGGGTTAATGAGAACGGCGGCTGCTGCAGGTGGAGGAGCAGGAGGAGGAGGAGGAGGAGGAGGAGGACACTTTCCTCCATCTGTCCCCCAGGCTCTGCCTCTGTCTCGACTGAAGAGGTGTTAACTCAGATTCATTTCAGCAAGACGGACAGCTCAATCTGCGGCACGCTCAGCCCCCGGGGGTTCCGCACAGCCTCTCTCCCCGCAGAGCTCCTTCGCCAGCCAACAAGAGGCAGAGCGCGTCTATTTAAAAGCCATTATGCTTCCCTTTATCACAACATAATATAACACTGGCCCCTGCCACAGACTGTTTCAATCAGGCCTGTTCTTCAGTCTCCTGGAAGGGCCTCAAGAGAAAGGGCTGTAGCCGGTGGCCCTGTCGGTTTAGGGACCCGACAGTACGATGCTCTATTATGAGCGGGCAGATTGGTGCTGGATACGGTATTGACAGAAACATTGTGGAGTGTCGAGTGGACTGACATCACCTGACGCTGACAGTCAAGTTTGAAATACTGTCAGACAGCCTCCATAGGGGACTGCTGTCACTGTATGTGTCCATCTAGCATCAGACGCTTTCTGATATATCTAGAGGCAACTCTGTAGAGGGTGTGTGTGTGTGTGTGTGTGTGTGCTGTCTATCCTGAGACAATGACATTTTGTGAGTGGATAGGATCATTGGGTAGGTTCATGATGACAGAATGGTATCTTTGTATTACGAACCTTCTTTCCATTTTCCGTTGACCGAGACTTATCCTAAGCTTAGCCAAGCCCGGAGCGGTAATTCCAATAGCGTCCTTGGTGTTTTAGGTGGCCAAGCTATGTGGAGTTCTCTCTTTAGATACACAGTGGAGTTCAGATAGGAAGATTTATCCTTTGCATTCACTTTGTTTAAAATAGTCATAAAAATACATAACCCAATTGTATGTGCTATGTAAAGATAAAAGATGTGTAAAGATGTGTGTGTGTGTGTGTGTGTGTGTGTGTGTGTGTGTGTGTGTTCATGCACTAATCAGATCTGCTTGCTCAGATCTGATCATTCTAACATAATGATTCATATTTGTATGCAAAAGTGACTTATATCTTGAGTGTGAAAGAACCCACGCCTTGAAACAACCCTTGTGTTCACGTCCAAATCAGTAGCATCACATGAAGGAACTGCATGAAGCTTTATGAACATCAAACTAAGGCTGAATCCCAGTTGACACCCTACTCTGTAGTGCACTCTGTCAGTGACGAATATATGGACTCCACACCCAGATCTGTGCACATGGAATGAATCCCAAATGTCTCTTTGTTCGATATTTAAAGCACTGTTTTGGGTGCAGAAGCCTCTATTTCAATGACTTATGTAATGAACAATGTAAGGAGCTGACATCTGATTGAGATTTATCTAAGTAGCAGCAAAAGCCATCACAAAGATAATAACTCTCTGCTGTTCATTGATAGACCAAGATGAACACTGGTACGTGCACAGTGAAGAAAAATACATGATCTCCGATATCTCCTCTCAGGGTGTTCTGGGTAAGGTCACGCGGAATTAGATCTGGATCTATATTTATGAAAGTGGCTTAGATCTGATTTGAAAAGAACAAATTAGTGCGTCCACAAAGCTTAGAAAATGATCACATTATGGCAACAGGTTTTGTGGATAATAATGGTAATATGATTGTAGCCTATCTGGACACAAAGCTGCAAGAACAGACCCCGAATCGTTACAAATGACCACCCAATCAGTCTACAGGTTTAGCCCACCCTTTTAAGCTGAAGTAATAAGGAATGATAATACTGCAGATGATAATTGGGGTGGGTATTTTATTTGTAAATGCAATAAATATGTTTATTAAGAACCTTTTAATTGTCCAAAGAGGGACTGATCAGCTTATGCCATTATGTCCTGAATTGAGTCCTTTAGAACAAACCCGCTTGAACTAGAACAAACCCACTGGTACCTTGCATCCCGCTTGAATAATCTCCATGTGGTAGCAGCCGACATGGGTATAATGGCCAAGCTGTGATTAGGCTTGTTTTTAGTGGTAATCTAATTTAGTGTGCTAGCGTACGAGAGGCGCTGCCACTGATACTTCTTTATTCAACCCATTTCACCAGGGCAGTCAGATAGAGGCTCTTTTATTCATCATGCTCGCATTCGGCAGTGAAACAAAGGAGCCAATGTATCAGGGTGAATCAGAGGGGACTCTCGATGTGAACGAGCTCTGCAGTGGCATTTCTTCAAAAGCCAGATTAATGGTGTGTACACACACCATGCCCTCGCAGTGTGACAAGGCATGACGAAGTTTTGATTTAAAGCTTCTCTCACCTCATGGATGACTCTTTACGCACTCACCTACTCATCCCCGAATCCTGTTTAGCTAGATTAATTACGTTAACAACTCACAATTCACACCATTGCAAATCTCACACACAAACACTAAGATTAGATGCCCAATAGAATTTTCATCCAAAAGAGGAAAAGTGGAACTAGTAAGCAAATTGGTACTCGTGAGCAAATTGCTGTCACAACAACATTTCGTACATCCAAAAATCTAATTTTACAGGAAGGAGAAAAAAAGGTCTTAAATTCCGGTGTAACTTAATGTAAAAGGTTTTATTCCAAGTAATTTTGGACCGTGCCAGTTGGTATATTTACCATGACAATTTAACAGAATGTAACAGGCACCTCTTGTTTATAAATTATGTACAAAAATGAAAATTGACCAAAATGAAGATGCAACAAGAGTTTCTATATTCTATGCTGTCATTATAGCGTGTGATACACTATTACACACATTATCATTTGGGAGCTCAAATTCATGTGTCTCTTTTGAACCTCTGAATAGTTTTGAACATCAGTTTATCACTGTTCCTAAATAAAAAGGTAAATCTGAACCGCTGCGTGTTTTAAAGTTCATAAGCCAGCATGCCGTGATAATTCATTAGGGAACTTATTAGGCTTACAAAAGGTAGTACATGTTTTTCTTGACAGTTTTCTTGCTGTGTGTAATGATTCTGGTATTACCATTAAGAATAATGATTTGTTATTAGCAGCGTGTGCTACCCTGGCTCTCGGATTTTCCTCCAGTTTCCAGATATGTTTCATCTGACCTTCGCGAGTGATGGCCTGGCACATTCTCCACTGTGTGGGCACATGTCACCTATCTCCTTGCCTCTCGACTTCAAAGGGCTTTGACCTAGTGATGACTTTGCTGCAATGCAAACTTTCTGTTTGCTTTCATGGCGTTGGGTACTTTTCCATATCAGCATTATTCATCCCACCCAAAAAACAGAGCCATTGCCAGCCATTTTCTTGTATTTGCTGTGCTGTTGACTTAGCGATACTCAGGTTTGGACGTCTTCGCTTTGCGCCTTTGGTATACGTGACGGATGCTCTATTCTTCATGGTTGTTCCTCCAAGGTCTGCCTGAATTCCTTTGTGTCCTGATCCCTCCTTGACAGCCGGCTTTCATGCCCGCGGTTGACTTTTTGTTTGTCCTCGTGCTAACGTCCCTCACAGCGTTTGCGCCACACCTCGCTGCTATCTGTCCTGACCTTACCTTTCACCTCTCTGTTTGTCCGCCTTTGTGTCGGATTGCTTAGCCGCCAAGCACGTGTATAGATAGTGTTTGACGGGCCGCAGCTAGCAGCTTGTCTGGTCTGTTTGTGGGGCTGGGAGGCTTTTATCTTGGAACGGGCCAAAGAACGCATCGAGAGATTCTGATAGAGGCCAACACTGACGATGATCAAAAGGGAAGGAGGGGAAAAAGAGCCATCAGTGACAAGAGCGGACAAAACTTAGCAACGAAGACATTCAGTGTCTGATCATTGTGATGTAGACCTTGTGGAACCTTCTGTGAATATATATATATATTTTTTGGGTGTACATTTCATTAGTTTTGATTTATTAAATGATGAATTAATTAAAGTATTGGCTCCTTTGATTATTATTATAAAACAAATGTGTCATTGATGTAGTTATGAGGTTGTCCCACATACAGGCACTAAGAATTAGGGGTAATGGCTATTTAAAAGTAAATGTACTCAGATTTTTGTCATGCAAAAGAAAGGCAGAGCAAACGCCATGAAGAGTAAACAAATTCCAATAAATTGCATTGTTGAAAGGGTAACTGGAAACCTTAAGTTTGTGGTGATTCAGAGTTAGCGCATAATTTAAGAATAACTTCCTATGTGCCCTAAATATTACCATATTTTATTTAGGGAATAAAATATTATGTTCCTCACGTGGTCACATGGCACTCGTCGCGTAAATATTCTCATTCTCTTTCCCACATAGTGTAAACTTATATCTTCGCTGTGGTCTTTCCATGCTCTGTTGACCAGAGCGGTGTGGTTTTGCATCGTTTAAGGGAAACCTGGGTTTACACACAAAAAGAAAGAACGCGTAAAAACACCACGGTTTTTTTGCTCGGCCCTGTAATATCTTCCATTCACATTCATTTTATGTAGGTTTTAAACATGCCATTAACCAATTTAATCCAATTTTCCCCGTTTTCGGAGCACTTGACTAGAACAGATTACATCTAATATTAAACATATGGTCTGTGTTGCTGTAGAAACGTAGAAGCGCTGTTTTTTCATCGCTGCGAAAAAAAAGAAAAAGAAAAAAAAAAAAACGTCTGTTTTGCGTCGCGTCCCCCGAGTGAACATTGTCAATTATTCCCATGAACATGGTAATTGATAGCAGGGGAAGCAGGCTGCAAATTAAATGTCAGGATTGATTACCGCACTGATGCCTTATCATTTGTTAATAACCAATTACCCCCATCTGTTAATTAATCTCGGACTTTAATGAAAGTTACATAGAGAACAGGGCAATTAGGGCTCTTAATTCAGCTGATCTGGCTTTGTTGTTGTTTTTTGTTGTTTTTTTTTTTCTCTCTTTTTTTTCATGTGTGCATAGCAGTCAGAGACGAATGCAAACATTGCTAGTTCTTGTCTGTCCATTTTTCAGCGCAACTTTTTTACTAGGCAAACATTACTTTGTGCTGGAAGAAGCAGGTAACCAGAGATCAGAATCTGCAGTCTCTCTGCCTCTCTCTCTCTCACCCCTCTCTCTCTCTCACCTCTCTCTCTCTCCCTCTCTCTCTCCCTCTCTCTCTCTGCCTCTCTCTCTCTCTCCCTCTCTCTCTGTCACCTCTCTCTCTCTCTCCCTCTCTCTCTCCCTCTCTCTCTCTCCCTCTCTCCCTCTCTCTCCCTTTCTCTCTCCCTCTCTCTTTCCCTCTCTCTCTCTCTCTCTCTCTCTCTATCTCCCTCTCTCTCCCTCCCTCTTTCCCTCTCTCTCTCTTTCTCTCTCTCTCTCCATGAACACCCATCATTCAGGAGCGTGTTGATGAATAGGTCCATCAGGAGCTCTTTTGGCCCGAGGGCACGGCAGACGCTGCCTCTGCTCTCCGCTGCACTGAATGATGGCGTTTGTCAGCCTTGTTTACGTTGCTAATTACAGTTATATTTTCACGCTGGAAATGTGCATTTGTCTCACTGCAGCGCTGTTTGCCTCCTTTCACTGAAGTAAATCAAAATCCCTCTCAGAGACCAGCAGTGAATGCTAGCTTCAGATGCTCATGACGGTGCTCATGGCCTCATATCTCTCTCTGTCTTATAGGCTTGTGTGTGATTCTTAAAATTGTGTTGGATTAGCCTCCACATGCGTGTTCATGCCAGTCGATGAATGTTCGTTTGTTCATTTGTGAAACAGAGTTTGTTAATCATATTGTAATATTGTGTGGCCTTTCTTGACATTACAGAAAGGCTGCAACAAGAAAACAAGCCTCAAATATTCTATCGTCCAGGCATTTACATGGTCCAACAGTGTCTCCCACACAGAAGCAATTAATGCTTTCCAAAATGTTTAAAATTGTTTTGAATAAACAAGGGCACGTTTCATCAGACCCAGTGTCATAGGTTTGTGTTTCTGCATTTCATCAGTTCGGTGCTGCACACTTGATAACAGAAAGCTTGCAGTGTGAAATTTCAAGACACTATGCAACTTAATTCTTTTTTTTAATTAGAAAAACATGTCATACTGGCATACCCATCCTCTATCTAAACTGTTTATCCACTACCAGGGTTGAGGAGGGTCGCAGAAAAACACCCCGCACAGGTCACCAGTCCATCACAGGGCAAGCACACAGACAAACTCACTCACACCTAGGGGCAGTTTAGCATCTCCAGTTTGCCTGAATGCAGGTCTTTGGACTGTGGGAGGAAACCAGAGTTCCTGGTGGAAACCCATGCAGAAACTGGAATAACATGCAGACTCAGGCCAAAAACGTGCTACCCACTGCGCCACCGTGCCGCCTGTTATTGGGATATCCAATTAGATCAAAGAAAACTGAGGTGAGTTTGGATCTCCGCATATATTAGGCCAGGGTGTTAATGTAGTGTGATGTGTGCTGCCCCACTCCACATTCAGATCGCACAGCTCTAGTTCATAACTATAGTCTCCTTGTAAGAAAGAAGATGTCCGCCTGAAAAAGTAATCCTGAGATATTTAAAGAGCAAAAATAGGGGCCACAAGCACAACAATTACATGAGTGCCTGATTGCCAACTTTGATAATAATACAAAATGCAATAAATCCATAATACAACCCCTGGATCCAAAAAGCAGTGAGGAAGAAAGGTTTCTCAAGTTCAAGCTCTTTGTCTTTGTTAGAGCAACACTCCATTGCCCCAGGTGTCTCATAAAACGTCTCTCTCTCTCTGGCTCTTTAGAAACGACTGATTTTTTTGTTTTTCTTCAGATTTGTAGTGTTGCTCCCAAGAACGGGCTGGACTTTAGAGATGAAAGAAAGTGATGGCTTTATGTTAAAAAGTGTTGAAGTTTTGAATTTGCCAAAGAAATCCTGGTTTAAATGAGTATTTCTGTCTCTCTCCCTCTCTCTCTCTCTCTCCCTTTTCTCTCTCTCTCTCTCTCTCTCTCTCTCTCTCCCCCTCCCCCTCTCTCTCCCCCCTCACTCTCTCCATCTCTCTTTCTCTCTCTCACTCGCTCTCTCTCTCTCTCTCTCGCTCGCTCTCTTTCTGTCTCTCTCTCTCTCTCTCTCTCTCTCTCTCTCTCTCTCTCTCTCTCCCCCTCTCCCCCCGTCTCTTTCTCAGCCGTGTCTGCTTGTGGTTGTGGTGTATTTCTGAATCATCTCTGCTTTTGTTCCGTCTCTCTTTGGCTTAACCCATCTTCGTAAATCTATCGTCCTCCTCCACCGGGCACATTTTTCACACTAATTTCTGGTTCTGACACCGCTTGCTTTTATAAAGACACTATTTAAAAAGGGACCACAAATTTGTCTCTAGGTTGGGTGATATCATGCCTGTGTGTTATGACACACTGAAATATATAGTCAGCCACAGGGACACATTACCTGTCGCACTTTTTGTCAGGGTCTGCCTCAAGAGTCCTTGTCAAAATTGGTTTCCAGAACCAAATTTTCAGTCCTCTTTGTATTTATGTTCTGACATAGCCAGTCTTGTTTTAGAAAAGTATGGCCAAACGTTTCCATATCAGTCATGCAAACGTGTCTGTCAGATTTGAAGCCATTGAGGGTATTAAATTTGTGCTTTCGTAAGCGTGAATGAGCGCTTGGTGGTACCATGTACTTAACAATCCTGTGTTTGCTAATAGGATCACAAGATAGGATAGAATCTCTTTCTCTCTCTCTCTCTCTCTCTCTCTCTCTCTCTTGCTTTGTTTTACTCTCTCTAACTTTCTCTCTCTCTCTCTCTCTCTCTCTCTCTCTCTCTCTCTCTCTCTCTCTCTCTCTCTCTCTCACACACACACACACACACACCCTGTGTTATCGGGAAAGAGAGGGTGTACAGACTCTAAGAGTGTGTGTGAGAAAGGATGAGGTTTGAGAAGTGTTTCAGTTCCGTACACTTTACCTCTTTGTCTCCAATGGCAATGTTTAAGCCCTCAATCATTCCGTCTTGACAAGTTGTCTAATACTCAAGTGCTTTCTCACACTGCACTGGGAAGTGGCATGACATAGCCGTCTCCTGAGCAGGTTCCTCGTACCACTCAGTGCCATGGGATTCGGCTCAACATCCATGTGCGCACGTCCCGGATCCAAGCTGTGACAGTCACCTGAGGTGACCAAGGCACTGATACGGAGATGCAGCAAGATATCCCTTATCAGCCGTGTTCCATTCTCCTAAAGCAGGTGGACAACTTCAGTAAGATCCACAGACACTGAACACACAATGCGTCACAGGACTTGATAAGCCAATAACACCCCATCCATGATAAGGCCCCGTTTTGGAGGGCATCGAAAGACGGCCGTTAATGGCCAAGATATGATTCAAATCGTGGCTAAAAGTGTGATGGAAGTCATTATGTTGAACTCAGAACAAGTTCAGAGTGATATCGTGATGTAGTGCCCTCTGCTGGACGGTGCAGACATGCTAATACTGCACAATATTGAAAGAAGCAACTGCTGAGGAGTCATTTTAGCTAGCTGCACATAAAAGAAGTGCACACACACACACACACACACACACACACACACAAGAGATTTACACTACACGCCCTAGTGATCAGCAAGTCCTTGTTGCCATCCATTCAACACACATTCAAAAACAATGCAGGGACTCACATCTAGTAGATACCAAAATACGCACAAAAACCTTTAACAGGACAAAGAAGCTTCTCTTTTAACTAATGCTGGGCAACGCTAAAAAAATTTTTAAGCACGATTAATCACATGATTTTCTGTGCTTAATCGTGATTAATCGCATTGTTCTACGCAAAATTCAATAATGAATTCAAAAGTAGTGTATTGTGCACTTTTATTTTAAAAGTACTGCTATATGAAGTGCAAGAACATTTGGTTTGCAAACACTTTAAACAAATAAGGAGCTTTTTAACAGCAGTGCTCCCTTTAACACAGTTACACAGTTGCAGTTAAAATATTTCTTGTAAATCTCGGCTTAAACATTAATGTAATCAAATCAAATATAAACCCAAAGCTATTTGCCAGGGCATTCACGTTTTATCTAGTTTGTTATAGAAAAACAAGTTCCCCTCAGAGTCCAGAGCCACGATCAGAAC
>JBBPCZ010000017.1:3801767-3831564 GCA_037974445.1 Brycinus macrolepidotus | reverse complement strand
ACCCAAACCCAAACAACATTAGCAGCAACACGGAAACCCCCCCCCCCCCCCCCCACCAATTTTGCTGCACCCCTCTACCCCCTGGCATAAAGCAGAGGCAGATTCCTTTGTCCAGCTTTGGAAGGACTTGATGGTCTCTCCCCTTCATCACCACGCCACTTATCTCCAGCCAGAGGGCAGTGATAACACTGTTAACAACAGTAATGTGTGACTGGACCACTGAGCTGCCATCATGACAAGTAAGAGGGGTCGAAGGTTTGGACATATCACTCCAACCCTCCAGACCATGACCACTTGACTTCTACCTCAACACATGCATCCAATCTCAGTCTCATGCCATCCTCTCTCTGGCATTAGGACATACTTGCAGCATGTCCAGTGTGAAAGAATAAAAGGCTTCTTTTGACCAAGGGGCCTTTCCTGTTTTTCTTATTTTTTCCTCCTTCTCACTCGTCTTTTGCTGCCTTGGGGGAAAGCCTCTTGTTATTTTAAAAATCATGCTGCAAAAGATTAATGCTGGCCAGAGGAGTGTGTCATCATTGCTGAACTTACAGCCGTGGGGCGGATAAAGCTGGTCTTGTGTTTTCTCATGTGAGGTACGGATGAGTTCTCACTCAGCGCCGCCAGCTCTCTGCGTCCCAGTGGCCAGCCACATCCATTAAGCCACCGTGACACTGAAGAAACACGGACGTGAAAGCCATGCGAAACCATTTGCCTTTTTCCTCTTCGTTTCGCTTGTTTTCAAGGCTGCCTATTTTTGAAGTTTTTTGGTCCAGCGTGGGCGTCAGTGTAAAAACAGTGAAAGAAAAAAAATATGTTTTGAGTCTCTTTCATAAACATTTTCCCTGCTGATTGCTTACATGACTTTATGTGACTAATGGAAAGTTCCAGTGAAGTCAAGACAATTTGCACCATCATAAAGCGATCAATCAGCATAAATGATGATGAGACCGTTATAAACTATAGTTCAGACAGAAGGCTCTGGGACTCTGAATAGGACTTGATGTTCACTAGCTCTGGCATTTGAAGCAACAAAGCAAGGACGCCACCGACAGGAACAAGCTATCTCGCCAGATTAGTGGCAGTAGTGCTATTAATTCTGACAATGATGATGTTTCCTTCCTCTTGGACAGCTTGCAGGTCTTCACAGTATCTGTTCGAGGGTTCTTCATGATAGGGACGGATAAAAACGCGCCACATCAATCATCCCGCCTAGCGGTTGTGAGGCCCTGGCAGCTGACAATGTTGTAAAGTGTTATATGCCGGCTAATAAACTCATTCATGATGAGCCGAAGTTCATCTGCAGAGGCGTCTGCAGGCGGCACCTGTCACCTAGGCCTTTATTCATGTATGTCAGTACTGATCTATGATCAGGTCTTCACTGTCTTGGCTGTGCACAGTAACCATGCATTAAAGAGTAAAACTGACCCAAAGCCAGTGCTCCTGAGGTGCAGTGATTTCAGTAGACTTTCTCCTTGCCCTTACCCGTTTCCTCACAGTGCTGTCATCTTGCAGAAGCCCACCTGCAAAGTCCAGACTGATATCGTGGACTCCTCTCTGTCTGGCTTGGATTGCTGTGATTTGGGGTTTATGTTTCAGAAGAGTTTGACCACCAGTACACACTGCTTGAAGTCTGTGCATACTAGAGTAGATGTGTGCTACTGAAAGATTTGGCAAGTTGCCAGTATTCGTATTTGAAATTCTATAAATCACAGTTTTATGTTTCATATCAAGGGGTGTGGAATAAACTTGGGCCATTCTTGCATAACACAGATCTGGAGTCTAAACCCTTTCATCTAGAAATGTAAAATAATGCTACTTACAGGCTCTTGGATATTTAAAAAATAATAAAGGTCAGGTATAAACACTGTCCAGAGATGTTACCCCGAGTGCATGCTAGGCCTTGGACAGCTCATCCTTAAGCTAATCTTTGCAGTTAGTGTAAACAGGGCGCTATGAATCATGGGAGTGCAATGTGCTGGGACAGGCTAATCAATTTCATTAGCTGTATCAATCATCACTGGCTGACGTTTATTGTAGTGGTGATGGGTTGATCTCGTGGACTTGGGGACAGGCGGCTTCAGTGATAAATGCTGCTATCTCCAGAGAGAAGAAATAAATAGAGGCCTCCAGAGTTCTGTGGGAGAGTTAGGCAGAAATATGGCGGGCAGAGGGAAAAAAGGTTAGAGAGCATAGATCAATCCACTCACAGCTCTACTGCTTTTCTATGCAGTCATATGAGAAAAAAAAAATCAACAAATCAATAAGCAGAAATGACCAGTATATAGAATCGTGTACCTTTTTGTGGGGTAGTTTACAGGAATGCTGCTTCCCTGTGATCTTTCAGTTGGATCATGGCCGGGTCAAGGCAAAAGGCATGAAAATGATCACGTCATATTATTGATACTGATGTTTCAGCCAATATAGTGTCAAATCGGCCATCTTTGGTCAAACTCACTCTGTGAAGTAGATTGCATCATTTTTACTAAGTGCTCTTGGTGTTCTCCATCAAGCACAATGCAAATAAACAACATAAAAAGTGAAATATTCTTTTTTTGCGGTGTTCTTTGAACCAGTGTTTTTTCCTCCCAATAAGGGCAGATGGTGACACTGGGTAGGCTACTTTCCCTTTTGGAAATGCAAATGGAGAGCCGAGAGTTTCACTGCGTCATTCAAGATCTGACACTTCATTGTTTGCAGTTTGAGCTGCTTTTGGAGATTCAGCTTCACACATAATGTAGCTGTGTGAGGTCTGGTTGGTAGGTCAGAAAGTTCTGGCAGCTGGGACACATCTGATCCACCATCTTGCCTGCTTCCATGCCAGTGATTGGTTGAGTTCCTGTTATCTTCGAAAGTTCTCAAAAATCCCACAGATTTTCTCCGTTCAAAAAGATCTCATCGGTTACCCATGCTTTCAAAGTAATTATTTGGTGTCCGAAAAATTCCGTGAATGCGTCATGCTTGGTGTGTAAAGGCCTTAACACTATGTTTTGTTATATACAGCACCTGTCTGACATAATTTTGCACCTCCAGATTTATCTCTGGAAACAAAGTGGCATCTCTATCTAGTACACAGTTAACATAATGTTACCTTAAACATCTAACACGTTTCTTTGGATTCCTCAAGAGCATCTGTGAAAACACAGTTCTGGTTTGATTTGCTGGCTGTCCTTAAAAGCACACGGGTTTCCAGGAGTGTGTTTATTTTCACAGCAAGGCCAGTCCTATCGCAGTGAACCCAGTTGTGGTTAACAGCCTTTCGAGTAAAACGAAGCCTGTTGAAAGAGTCTGAAGAGTAACTAAACTAATCCTACAGTTAAACTAATGTTTTGTGTCAACGTTGAGCACCTCACATTGTGAAAATATAACCGTTTCATCACGTTCTCCTCAGTCAATAATGACAGAAACATTTCCCTCCGCTGAAATCACTTGCAGCCGATAAATAAAACATAAAACGCCACATGAACTTTGGCCTTCATCAGCCACACTAGTGGAGGAAATATCCTGTTTGTGATCTGTCCTCTGTATCACCAGACGGTATCTCTTGGCTGCAGCTTTCTATTTCACTCTTTGAATTTTTTAGTGGTCAATGCGAGGGCTAATCTGATCTGGACACCTCTCAAGCTAGAAGGGTAAACGGTTCTCCAGCTACAGTTCATTTCACGCACACAAGTGTGTTCTGTGTTGTCTGCGCAACGGCAGAGCTAAAATGATACGAATTCTTGTCCCGCCATTATAACCATTACACTTGTTATTGTTGGTGCGTTTCCTCAACGGAGCACTGTTTCAATTATCATCAGTGGTAATTGCTTTCCATTCAGTATAAACTGATGGGCAAAGCAAGTGCGTGAACTGTTTGATATCTATGATTATAGAGACAAAGTTTCTGTTGCGCTATTTTCAAAGACCTTTTCATTGACAAAACTTGCTTTTTACCATTTTTAGTATTACTGGTTTATGTGTGAGATCTTTCCTTTAGAGTCTGTATGGCCTAACACACCTGCTGGTGAGGGCCTTGTGTGTGGGATATCTAACAAGGTCATAGCTTTTCTTCTGCCGGCATCCTGACAAGTGTGGAGCCTCGCTGTCATCATCGAAACACACAGACAAGCTCACATTCTCAGGCAGCTACACTTAATTGCCCCCACACACATATATCAGTACTGTATATACATACAGTTCTGTCCAAATTTAGGGGCAATTTTCTACCGAAGTCTACTTAACTTAGCCCACCTCTAGTCTTAAGTAAATCTAGCCATGTCAAATTGCTGCCATTATTTAATTTACGGGAGAATGATGATTAGGGGAGTATTTCAAACACACTCATCCTTCCCCACTGCAAATCAATACGGTTTCTTGGAAATCAAGGCTAATCAGATCCTAAGTCAGTTCTTTTTAGAGAAGGTTTAATTCCAGTCCAAGAAATCAGCCTCGCAGCTTAACAACTGCAATTAATTCTTACTGCTTGACTCTAACTTTGAGGATAAATCTGATTATGACAGGTCGGACACTGTAGCAGAAAAATATCCATCACAAGATTTGGCCCACTGATGATGGCCCTGCACTATTTCTGTGAGGTGTCCTTAAATAGTTGCAAAAAGATTCACTGTCTCTTTGGAAAACGTTGGTTTCCATTTGCTGTACAGATTTTCATAGTATACGACTTACCAGTGGTAGCAATGAATTAGACTGTGCAAATATATGGTTTTAATGAAGGCGAGTCCTCAGTACTGCAGAGAACTGAGCGTCTTCAGAGACAAAAGGCTGGCTCATGAGTGCTGTGTTTTCCTTGGCGGACTGATTGCGGTGATTATTCTTTTCCATCCAATGAGACAGATTTAGAGATCCCCTGCACCACCATTTTCTTTCTTAAACACAGCCTGTTGTGGTGATACACACATTTGTCTTGCCCTGCTTGTTCTAAAACGGTATTTAAAACCAAAAAAAGCATTTAAAAGAGTGTAGTATTATGTAACATTATAAAATAGAACTTTATAATATAATCAATATATATTCCATGAATGTATAAGCCATTATATTACATTAATATGTAATCATAATATGAATGTTATATGAATGCATAATAAGTACATTTGATACATTTGTCCTCAAGTGTTCACAAAGCAATAAAAACAGTATGTATAAAAACTTTTAAAAAGTGGTTACAAAGTTTTGATAATACTGGTTCGCTAGTACATGTAACTACATTAAAGTTTGTCCAAAAAACAGCCTTAAAGTACCTTCTTTTTTGCCTCTACATTACTCTCCCATTTTCATAAGTGCAGACGGGAAACACACAGTTCAGGTATAAATTTATTTGGGAAAGAAGTCTCATCAGTGACTGACTTTCTGACTGACCTCTCCCTCAACCCCGGCCCGAAGAAAGCCGGTGCTTGTGCCCCTCGTCCCGTATATAAGCGCACTTAAACCAACTCACAAGAGACTTTTCACTTTAATGTTTGACTGGGCGCAGTCTTCCTTCCACGTCGATATTTGCAAAGCCGCAGTGTGGATGCCACAGGAACTCCTCTTAAACCCTTTCCTCCCTCCCCACCTCGCTTCAGTACCTCAGTCTTTCTAGAGCTCAGAAGATCACGGCGGGATTCCAAATGGCAGGTGCCTAGAGTTTTCAGAAATTCTTTTTAGAAATGTTTAATGCGCCATACTAGATCGTATGAAGCTTTCAGATATTGCTATAAAGGCTTGTAAAAATGCCAGTATGCTTCCAATGCATCTTTCATCATAGAAAAATATTATTCCAGGTAGCTTCCGGGCTCCAAGTGACAAATCTCATCTTGCTAGTATGTTTCTGCATTCATTTGCATACCAGAGAAGTCCTGCTTTGAATTAAAAGCTTATATTGATTATCTGTAGACAGCACTTCCACCCTCAGCTTGAAACATGCGCAAAAGCAAGTATTGATAAAGCAGTATTGGTTTTCAAACAGTCAATCATAGTGTAGGAGAGTGTCATAATAAACGCAGGCATAAATCTGCGCATTTTTATAAGAAGCTTTCAGCCTGTTGTCTGCGGTTGCTGTTTCTATAGGTGAGGCTGAAAGTTTTAAAGTACCATCAAACTTATCACTGGTCCCTGTATTTCCTAGTGTATTGTTGTGTTGTTGCAATGTGCAGTTGGCCGCAGGGCTGAAACATACCTTTACGTTTAATCTGAAGACATATCTTCCCGTAATCTTATGTGTTACTTTAAGAGCCTAGCAGTGCAGCATATAGAACCGCAGGCTGTCACAGACTCAGCACTGGCAAGATCTATTGTCTGCCCTTTATTCCCTTATGATTATTACTGATCATCCTCCTAAATGACTTATCAATAAACTCTGTCCGCACCTTGATTTATCTGTATTGCTCTGCCAATATGGAGTCCAGAGTCCCGGCTAAAAGGCCACAGCAGGCTAGAGATGATGGATGATAACGGCATGAATAGGAATATGACCCTTTTAATAAATTTGAGACAACCCGTTACATAAACAGTCATGTCGATTTTTCCAGCTCCCAGCTTCATAAAGTAAAGTACTCCTGCATAGGTGCAGCTGCTGAGTAAGCGACCCCATGGCACACGTGTCAGGGTTTGAAGAATGAACATATTTTACATTATTCTAATCAGTCGGTGTCTGTGATGCGAGTTACACTGCAGTGTACGTCCAAAAGTCTGTAGACAACTGGTCGTCCAACATTTTTTCCAGAAATCGAACTGTGTGTGCACACTAGGGAACCTGTGTCACCAGTGGGAGCTGAATACACTAATTGCAAGGGGTGTTTGGTTATGTTTGGACGTGTCGTTTATTGTAAAAAAGTGTACATTTTACATCTTCAGTGTAATCTGCAGTGTTAACTGTATTCTAATTGGATGGTATTACGTAAAGTATGATAAACCAAACGTATTTATGGCACTTTGCTGATTTCCTTGCTCAAACACCCCTGATTCATCTCATCTGTTACAAAATGTCTCACACACACTTGTCTTTCAGGACCAGAGCTGAAAACTACTTATCTAACAGCTTTTTTCTCTTGTCCTCCTGTCCTGTAGTTGAAAGTATGTGGTGAATACATTCACTGGCAACCTTATGAGAAATATCTGCCTTGCATGCTGGTGTACAGTGTTTTAGTCCATCTGTTGCTGTGTGTAATTTATGTTAACTATCCTCTAGCCTATCATCAGCAGTCAGTTTCTGACCCCAAAGCCACTCTTGGCCATATATGTTTGGGTGGTGGACAACTTTCAACCTAGTAGTGACAATGGGGTGTATAAAAGTCACCAGTTCCACACTATAGCTATCATGGCAGTACCATGTCGGCCATGGCTGCATACGGCAATTGTACCCTCATATATAGGACCTCATAAAGTGGCCATTGGGTGGAGTTACGCACTGGACAACTAGTGCTACACATCTTGTTTAATCTCATGTATTGGCTAGTAGAAGTCAGGAAACAATTTAACACTCGGTGCAGAAATGTGCATCGTTTACAGAAAGCTGCTGTGACCTTCCACACAAAGACTTGAAGTGTTTGTCCATTAAATCTGTCATTGTGTTTCGCCCTCTATCTCTCCCACACCCACCTCATCCTGACCGAAAGCAAGAGCCACTGTTAGCTTTAGCTGCAGTGATAAGTGTTAAACAAACTCGCTCCGCGAGGCTGTCTCTCCTCTCTCCTTTGTGTTCGCACAATAGGAATTCAGCATTCCTTTAGCCATCCGTTTCACCGCCCGCCACGTCTCTTTCGCACTCCCTGACAGGACAGGAGATGCTGATAAGAATACAATAGAGAATCAAACAATGTTAAGCTGGGAGCGATTATATTTAATTACCCACGGTGGGGCATTTGCTATCAGTACTCCCTTGATGTTTGCCTTGGCCCAAAAATGCTGCAAGTCCTCAACTTATTAAAGTCATCATGAATATGGCCTATCAGATTGTTGCTACCTTCCTGGTATTTACCAAGAACTCCTTTTTCTCCCTCCTTTTAGTTTCTATGTGTACACTCTTTGTTGAAATGTTCTTTCAAACTGGAACCCCATCGGCCAATGGTTTTCTTGCAGCCCAGTTAGTATCTTTTTAAAAAAGTCCCAGAATAACTTTTTGGTTGCCCTGTTTCGAAGATGTATGCCCCTGCACTTGGAACCCCAGCTGCAATACAGTTTTCATGTCATGGTCTGTGAAAACATGATTCACATGTAACGGCACGTAAATTAACAATGGCATGGTGTAGGAATTTGCAGACGATAAAATTGCGCCAACTATAGAGACACCGCTTGGAGTGAGATATGTGTACACTCTTGGTTTAGTAGCTTTGATTGGCCTTAGCTATGTATGTCTTAGCTATTTCTATGTATGTGTATGTCAGTGTATAAGTGTTTTCCCCAGTAATTGATCTGATGTGGACCCATGAGAAACAAGATGTAAAAATGCTAGTTCCTAGTTCCTCACCTTTGTCTCTCGCTCTTCGCTCCTATTGTTCACTTTCACCTTTCCAAGCCCTAAAAACAGCTTCCTCGTCGCTAATTTATATATCAAGAAATGAGTAACTCTCCTGCATTTACATATTTAAACTCTGCACCCTTCGCCAAAACAAGAAAATGCCCTCAATAACTGCGAAGCAAAACTTTCAATTTGTGGCTTGCTTAGTGTGGTCGAGTGAGCCAAAGGGATGTCACTCAGTTGGTTCAAAAGGCCTTGAGGTTTGTTTTCTGGTGTTTCTTTTTGGAAACTTGCGGCTTTTGACATCCATAACCATCTATTGGCTGCGCTGCTATATTGCCTCATATTATCCAGACTTGAGGAGAATTGTTTTTGGCAACGAGCACCGAAATTTTCCCCTCAGGCAAAAAGCCCTCAGAATGTGCTTGTTTTACTCCTTACCCCCAAAGTCCAGCTGAGAGACGCACACTTTTTTGGAGCTACGCCCCCAGTTCTTCGCTAATTGCAATTAGAATAGGCCCCAATTATGCAGTGACAAGGAAGCGTTGTCGTTGGCTTGATTGAGGCTGTCTTTAACTTGGCGTGTGTGTTTAGCTGAAGGGAAGGAAAAAAAGTTGAGGTGTAGGCCATTCCATAAAATTGAGGGGTGTTTTCTTTGCCTGTCGTATGTCTATTAAGGCAGCCGGGTGACCGAGGTGGAAAAGCTTGGTGTGTGTCCGAGGGGAGAGGTTGTTTTCTTTTGTCTGTTGGTCATCACTGTGTGTCAGTATGAATAGGGATGAAGGAGAGATGAGGGACTCCTGATGGTGCCTGTTAACAGAGGTGTGCTTATAACATTAAAAACAGAGACTTTTTCTTTCTTTTCCAAGGGTGAACACATACTCATTGTCTTTCTTTCATCTCTGTAACTCTCTCTTTCTCTTACTCTCACATATACATACTCTTTGGTGCTAATTAGGTTCAGACAGTTGGGCTGAATCACACCACAGGTGGCTGCACTTTCATCAGCAGTGCTTGGCCCCCTTATTTATTTTCAAGTCCTCCACCGTAGCACCTCTGTTTTGAGACCCTCTCCAGCACTGTCAGCGTGACATGCTAATCACCAGAGCTTCGCAGTTTTTCATTTACATAAGAAGCCGTGACACGCTTGTGTAAGCAAACGTTGCAAGGAGCTTTCTGAGAGGTTCAATTGTGCATTTTATGTCTGTTTGGGAAAACCACTGCAATTCCCGACGGACCGTCCCAGGCACAAATTGTCCCGTCACGAAAAAAAAAGGAAGAAAAAAAAATCTGAAAAGTCACTTTGAAAGGATTCTGACATGTCATAAATCATACCACTGCTCATGGCAAATCATTCTTTCCAACCATCTAATTAATACATTATTTATTTGCTTGACTTGGGCACGCACACATACACATAAGGCCCTCACGCTCCGGCGTTAAGTCATTTATTCAGCTGGGTGTCGGGGCAAGTACAGGTGACCACACATACACATATATATATAACCACACAAACATATGTACACACCCTATAAAAAGGAACCTCGTACAAGATTTTGCCGTCACCAAAATGAAACAGGCCCTCTATCAGAACAGTGCAACACACTCGGCATTGCCTTCTTTAAGTGGCATTCAAATAAATGCAGGTTTCCCACCACTGAAATCCTTTTTGTAATTCCATTCGTCACTTGTTCATTCCAGTTTACTTAAGTGTAAGTGTCATTTTCCAGGTCCTGTTTCTTCTTGTAAGGAAGCGAATCAGAAACGAGCGCTAATTAAATGCTTGCACAAACTTAAACAAATCCAAAAGCCACTTTGACTAGGATTGGTGTCAAAACTGGGAAGAGATTAGCAATCGACGCCAGTCTGAAAGACGTTAAAGCATCAGGGAGGCATTTTTTATTGTCGCGTGTATGATGGCATTTCTGATGACTCTTGCTTAGTGGGATGCACACGTTTAGGCTTGGTTTGCTATAGAGAGAGGGTCTACCTGAGAACATGTGTGGGCATTTGCAATTTAAACAAAGTTTGTAAACCGCTGCAGCCGCCCATAGACTCTCTCTCTTTCTCTCTCTCTCTCTTTATCTCAGTTATCTCTCTCTTTACCCTCTCTCTGTTTCTCTGTCTGTCTCTCTCTCTTTCTTTCTCTATCTGCTCTCTCTCTACCCTCTCTCTCTCTCTCTCTCTCTCTCTCTCCCTATCCCTCTCTCTGTGGTAAAGGGAGAGCAGGGATCTGGCAGAACTAGCAGCCGACTGCAGTGTAATTATACTACACACATTTATAAACATGCACTAAGTGCGTGTCTGTGTGTGTGTGTGCATGTGTGTGTGTGTGTGTGTGTGTGTGTGTGTGCTTGAGTGTGTGCACAGTGTCGGGCAGTCTGTGCGCTCTGGGAGAATAGCTTGCATATGGTGCGGTGTAGAAAATGAAAGAAAGGAAAAGGGGAAAAAAGCGGCTGCAGTTATTCGGTTGGGATTCTGTGCCACGCTTGTTTAAAACGTGTCATTCGAATGCGCCGGCACTGCAACGTTGTTTTGGATTTGTGCAGCCCTGACATGGCTACAGGATTGAATTATGTATGTAAGTAGTTTAAGTAGACTTGTTTGAGTATTTGTGATGTAATTGCTTCCACTCGGTTGGCTTGGATACATTGACGGCCTAATTTAGGGAACCACAGCGTTTGGGCAGCGCGCACGGCTGCCAATCAAAGTCTGATAAAGGAGGTGCTGGGAGACCTTTAAAAAAAGGGGCATTCACACACATAGCCGGTCATTTTTTTTTTTTTTTTTTTTACCTTTTTCACCTCAATGCTTAATGACTCCACACTTTTGAGAGGCACCTTTCCATGTATGCTGAAATATTTTTCGTAGGGCTGCCTCAAGTATTTTGAATTTGATTCGTCGATTGTTCATAATCAGAAAACTTTATTGATCCCAGAGAAAACTGCTTAGTTGGTTATGCTGGTATTCAGTTCTTTGTTTAGTATTCAGAAGCTTTGTCTTTTAATCAGGCCATTACACTCCAGAACACTGTAGGGGATTCTACAATTCCAATGTCCAATTTCCAGAGGCTTATTACAGTTTTAGACTACATTTATCATAGCACCAGGAGAAAATGGCAAAATGGACATGATACTAGACTATTAAAAAAAATCATGTCAATACTCGGACTGCCCCCAGTGATTTTGCAAATCACCACCTTTCTTTGAGATAAGATAGGAATTAAAATGGCACACAACATGTAAACAAAGAATTGACTCTAGTTTTAAATGCAGATCAACATATAGATCAAGAAACTGAGCTCAGGAGACAAACAGGTATAGTAGCCTAGATAATAGTTTTGATTGATTCTTATACGCAAAGCTCTAAAACGGCAGTAAATCAGTTCACGATTGAACTGAACTTGCACAACTGAGTTTTCGAAGGGGTATTTCATTGGCTAACTGCTCAGTAGCCTGTAAATTCTTGTTTGGACCAGCCCTAGTTTTCCACAGATTGAAAAATGAAGACGAATGGAGTTATGTATTTCATGACAGTATTTTCTGGCTCGTTTCAGTGACTTCAGAGGGAGAAATAACAGCAGTAGTAGTTTTAGAAGTGATATAACTCTGATTACAGTCACTATGAACAGCACATTGAAATGTTTTCATGTCAAGTTCAATAGGGAATGACATCATTGGCCACAGACCCTTCCCCTCCCTCACACATCTTCCATTCAGAAGAAGGGACAGGAAAAAAGGTGGGTTTGGGCTGTGGGGATCAGTGTGTACCCCTGTTACGCAGCCCAATAATCCCAAAGCGCAAGCCTCTTCCTCTCCTCCCCTTCCACGAATGAATGAGCGACACAGAGAGGGTGCCGCGCTCAAACGAGCTGCTATTATCTCCTGGACCTTGAAACAGGCTGGCCTCTCATCATAGCCCTGGAAGACACTGGCGGCATTCTCGCACGGCCCCTCTCTAGATAAATATTCCCCAAGGCCTCTAATTCCACATCTCCTCCTCCGACTGTCTGCGCTCACCAAAATTTCCTGCTCCCGTGAGTTAATGTCAAATCTATGAGTCTTTCATTTCATCACACAAAGAAGGGGCTTCAGCCTCCGTGGACCAGGCGGGGAAGTGTTTTTTTGTGGGCAGGGTGGGGAGGGTCTCTGGGTCAAATGTTGGACTTCTGTCCCATCACTCAGTGGCTGCTTTATGCTCAGGACTTGTCAGGTTTCAGACCCACTTTAAATCTAAGCCCCGCCACCATGGTAACACACTTTCACTGCTTTGTGTTTTTGTTCTTGCTAGAAATGCACAGAACAGCCATCAAATGACGATTTAATCATACGTGAAAACTTCTGTTCCTCTGGATTGATTAAAAGAATGGTTTAGCAGAAAATCTCATTTACGGCACTTTCTCCCTTATCTCAGATTTAGTGGATCTCCTGGCAGGATTGGGTAGAAACAGGAAAAATAAAACACCAAACAAAAAAAAAACTAGGTGTTCTAGTTACAAGAAAACGAGACAGTAATCAGATGACAGATATACTAGAAAAATAAAGGCAATACAAGCAGGTGTATATTAAAACCACTGTAGCATACCAAACACGTTATTTCACACTTTTTAAAAATTCTTTGAATTGTCTATTGTTTAATTTTGTCAAACGTTCGTAGGCAACTCTCTGTTGTCTCTATGGTCGACAGGTCAAAAGTGCATTGCGAGTCTCTTGTTGTATTTTTTTAATCTTCTTCTTTTTTCTTTTCACAGCAAACGTTGAATGATCATGAAGCATCGTCTCAGGACAGCTGCATCAAAAAGGTAAGGCTGAGTGTTTGTTTGTCCTTAGATGTTGCATGTGTTTGAACCCTCAGAAATTCTACCTCCAAAAGCGAATCACCACACCACACACTGATCTTAACAGTATTTCAAGCAGAATGTGATGTCAATCTCTCCAACAACAGTACTCATACAGGAAATGTATCTTGCAGCCAGGCTTAAAAGAGCATAGATCTTTAATTTGAAAAATCTCTGAATATTTTCTTTTCTTTTCACTTCTCTCAAAACACCAGAAAGTGTCCACTGGAGTATTACGCAGTCTTTTATTTAAACTAGTATACTCTCATATGAAATACATTCACCATCACGCGGTGATGATCACCATCACATCTGGTACTCATGCACAGCCTGAATATAGTACCAGAGCTATAAAAAGCAACTTAGCAGTTTTCTGCTGCTACACATAGGATAACTTAACAGCAACACTTCAGCCTTGAATTAAGTCTCACAGTGTGTTTCCAACTGAACAACAAACACTTTAAGTGTTAATTCAACATGAGCAGCTTTACTGTGTTGATAACAGAGGTTCTCTCTCCCAAGACACGTTCCACTGAACTCAGGGTTATATCTTAAAAGGTGAAAAATTTATTGAAGGGGTGGGCAGCTACGTCTCTTTTATGGCCGGTGCAAGAAGGTCGAGGAGGGGAGAGAAAAGAGTTCAAGAGTAAAACCAATGGAGCATGAAAGAACAATGGTGAGACACCTGCTTGGAGAAGCACGGGTGTGCTGAAGCACACGGCTTTACTTAGGGACCGCGTCAGATCCCACCATGGCTGACCTGCAGACAAAGACTTTTTACTGTGTGTATGGCATACATTATATAATTATTTAAATGTAACTGCATATCTACATGGTTAAATAGTTGCTTACATAATGAATGGCATTCGTATTCTGTCTATGGCCTGTATCTACAGGTTTGAATCTGCACATCTGGGTATTTTTCATTTGTTTTTCAGTCAAAAAGTGACAGAAACATGAATTACAAAATTACAAAAGCAATTACAAAAAAATAAGATTGGTCATTTTAATTTCTGCAAAATAAAACTTTGCTCACACCACTAACACTGTATTTTAGTCATAATATAATATGGCTTCTTATATTTACAGAACAAACATGGAACTGATCAAAAGTTTAGATTCCACGCTTTGACAGTTTTTTGTTTGGCTTGAGCTGTGGCTCCACATATTAAATCATGCAGAATGATTGCATGGTTTTAATATCATTTTGGCAGCATTCGAGAGGCTCTAATGGGACAGTAATGAAACTGGTGTAGTTTCTTGTTCACTGAGTTGTTGCATCACCTGCTGTCCAGTCTAATTTTAATATGTCTTAATGAAATCAGTACTTTCCGGTGCCATAACGGTTATGAACTGAAACGGAAATGATTCGGTTCACGATGTGATGTGAACCACTTCACGATGCTCCATGTTCAGTATCACTGTGCAGTCTGCATTGGTACACAGAAATGTGCCCATTTCAATTTGTAGATTTCGACCGCTATTAAAATGTGCTTGAGGATTCTGACTGAGTTTAGATGTTCCTGAGTCGTGGTGAGAAAATGTGGGGTAAAAGATTAATGAATCCACAAAGGCAAACATTTGCGAAGAGCGGGGTAAGGCACAATTTGTTGGATAGCTGCACACTACATGAGTGATACATGGGGAAAAAGCCTCATTCTTGAATCACAGATGACTGAGCAGTTGGCTGATGTGCTGAAAGGTGCTGTTTCTGCGTGGAACTGGTAATACGATGATGCAGTGCTTATGGCTAGACTCACATTGGGAAGAATTTTTTAAAGCAGGAAAAAAAAAAAAATCTGAATTTTAAAGTTGATATTTTTTTCCAAGCTGAAACATAATCGTGCTGAATCATGAAAAGAGTGAACTGTGACACCCTTAGCATACTTTCCAACTTCCACACTATACTTGTTTTTTATATTGATGCCCTGTGTTGGCTTCTCATTATTACGACCCTCTTATTGTTTCATATACAGGAAAACTCTGATATTTTAGTGTAGGTTTGGTGATGTGGATATTGTTGTGTGTTTTGCGTGTGGAGCGTGTATGTCTCTTCATGTGTGTTTGCACCAGGCCCTGAAGCTCCCGCAATGAAAACATCAGCACCACGTAATCGATAACATCATCGACCTCTTCCTCCCTCAGACAACCTGCCTAAAGACAACAACTCGAAAGAAGCGGCTTTTATTTTTTGTTCTGAAAAGCCTGCTTAGCTCCAATCCTCCGGGATGGGATAGATAGAGGGAGAGAGGAAAGGTGAGAGGGATGAGGGGAGCGAGAGGCTCAGCTCTTCTTTCATTTATTTATCCTCCTTTACCAACACAAACACGAGCTCTAGATGGTGGAGATGCTCAGTGGCGGCTGGAGATAGGATCTGCCGCGGCTACCATGGGTCTATCAGGCCACCTTATAACTTGGGCATTCACACAGACACACAAATATTTCCTCGACGCCAGTTAAGGCAATTGCACCGAAGTGTGTATATGTGCATTTGTTAGTATGTCTGTGTGTGTCTTACAAACATTAAGCTCACACTGATCTGGCAGTGATAGCACTCGCAGGCATAGATTCATTATAGAAAATCAATATGTTGTAATTGCATTTGGAAGTGATCCAAAAGAGCTCTCGGGGCAGATCCCCTCCGGCGCTGTCCCGCGTCTGGACCCCGACTGAAAATGAACACGTTTTGTCCTTTGTAAATGCGGGGAGGCTAAAGCAGGCCTGTGATGCTTTAATGGGAAAGAGATTAATGACTCTTTTGACACCTCAGAAATCGCATTAGTGTTCTTTTTTTATTTTGTCTGGCCCTCAATGCCACAGACCGTTTTCTGTAGGTTAAAAAAAAGGAGCCTTCCTATCTTATCTTGTAGTGTTTGTGTTTACCAAAGACAGTCGTCCAACAATATGCATAATTCATTGTTGATTGCATTCAAATGGACACAAATTAGCTTTCATGTGTTTTCACTATTGAAAGCATGTCCATAATGCTAAACATCAAGAAGCAAGAAAAAAAACCAAACATTTCTCTATGACACATAGTTAGGTATCTCCTAACAATAGGTATCTCCATTTTTCCATTTCTATTTTCTACATAATCATCCAAAAGTGTAGACCTTCAGTTCATACCGCATTAGAGTTTGTTAGTAAAACAGGAGACATGTTATGATTTGAATGAAAGTTTGATGTGTTTGATTAGTTAATTAGTTAATCAATTGTTTATTAAAAGCTTCCTTTTTTTTGGCCATGATCATTTTGGCCTTGGTCTTATCAACACAAACGGAAAACAGTTGAATTCAAACCTGCCAATACAGAATGTAAAAGAAATGTATATTTGATTATGTAATTTATTATGTAAATAGTGACATTATTGTTTAATTACATTTAAACAACAGTTACAACTCCAGACTTCTGGGTGTCAACAGAAGTACTTAATATAATAGAAAATTCTTTTTGTTCCATTCAACATGAAAGGTTCTAACAGTGTCACTTTCGTAAAGCACAGAATGCGTGAAAAAATGGTGGAAAAAAATGGAGAGGTACATAGTTTACTTATGCAATATTAATGCAATAATAAATGAAGGGATCAGACGCTGGAGATGCTGGCGATGTTGGCCTCGAGTCAGCAATTTTAGCAGGGGCTCATGGGTTGGGAGGTGTAAATAGGTCTTTAATGTTTGCATTATCAAGCCAGGAAATTTCCCTCCTGTACAAAATTTCATCTCCAGCGACCCCTCAAATTTATGATGGCTTATTATGCCCCAGAAACGCATTACAGGTCAGGAGGAGAGCGTTTTCTGCCCCGGGGGCAGCTTGCTCCAAATGTGATGATTGATTGATAATTATGATAATTTGTTTGAAATGATTATCTGGATACAATAATCACTTGCCGAGCCACCCCCCCCCAACACCACCCCTGTTCTTTGCTCTCTCCCTCTCGCTCCCTCCCTCACTCCCACGTTTTTGCCCCTCATAATGCAGGGCCATCAGAAATGGCCTCCGGTTATGGAAGGGATAGAATCAGGGGCCTCCTGGTCCAGTCCCCAGGGGCTGGGGGGGGCCTGTTGATGAATGATGACCCAGAGGAGGCTGAAATCAGAGGAGAATAAACAGGGGGGAGAAGAAAAGGAGGAGAGAGAAAGACAGGGGGAAGGCTGGTAACTATCTGTAGCAGAGGGCAATTATACGGCCCCCGGGGCAACGGTTCGCACTGAAGAATGCAGAGGGCTCAAGATCCTGACCACCCAACACACACATACACACACAGCTCTTTTTCCTGATTTTTTTCTCTTTTGTTTCTGATGATGCGAGTAAGACGTTTGTAAAGGGAGTTGAACTGATCAGTTGATCTTTGGAACAACTGAAACTAAACTAGAGTGAGTCTATTTGCTCTCAGTCTGTTAGGGAGCATATTTAAAGTGATAGTTTGGCAAAAACTGAAATTGTCACAAATGTAATCAGATGGCAGACATGGCATTGAGAATGCAAATTTTCGCATAAATTTCCATGACTTGTTTGGTTCATAGCTCCAGCGCAAATCTAAAGAAACAAGCGTCTGACCATAGCTTGCACTAGATACATCAGCATGGTTTTGTGAGCATTTGAGCGTTTTAGGAGCCTCTTGTTTTAAGCGTTAGCCTGAGAATCCCGTTCTAGGGAATGAAATTCCATGGAAGAACATGCTTATTCAATTAAAACAGAAAGTCTTTCTCGTGCACTTTAGTGCTAGACTGTCAAAAAAAACACGGTGCGATTTGATGTCGTTTGGCTGTTTCTGTCACTACGAGGGGAGGAGGGCTCTGTTGGAATAATATTTGTGGTTTTTAGTAAGACTATGAGATGACTTAATGATAATATCCCTCCTTTCTTCTCCTGGCTCGGTTACATTTTAATGGCTCCTAACTGACAGCCTTTTTTTCCCCCTCAGAGCTTGTTGAAGTGCAGAGTGTATACATGGACCGTCTGCTTACTTGAGGGTAGCGCTCACTTGCGGTGTGTGTGTGTGATTGTTGAGCAGACGCCCTTGTGTGTTTAACATAGTAAATGGCTTGCACACACACACACACACACACACACACACACACACAAGCTGAATGCAAAGTAATTTTCCTTGATCCTTTTGGTAAGGAAGGTCGGACTGATGCTTTATCCTGGGTGATGCTGATCTTATTGATCATAATCTTTTCCCCATATAATCATATAATATAAACTCTCATCAAATAATTATCAAATAATATGTGAGTTTGCATCCATAAAGTTAATAAATGTAACGTCCTTGTCAGAACAAACACTTCTGTCAAAACAGTAACTTTCCCAGAGAAAGAAAAAAAGTCTTATATATTATATGTTCTGAACATATCATTGAAATTAATGTAAAAAAGATTTGTGGACAATTTCTGTCCATTCATCGCGCAATGTTCGTATAATGTAAAGGGCAGCTGGTGTTTTCAAACTGTATGTATAAACATTTGCTATACATATCCAGAAAGTACATTTATAAGAACTATTTATTTAGTGCTAATGTATTCTAAACTGCTCCTTCAAATCAGCCTGAAGCATCTAGGAAATGATAGCTATCAGTATTGATATCAATATCTATCGATACAACTGAAAATCGATATTGTGTTTATTCCTAAAGGCATCTCCAGTCCCACTGTCTCGTCATTTTTTGACAAGAAATGAAAACAAACATCCCTTTTTGCTTTATCTGTGGGAACTGTCCTTCACCGGACAGAATGCTGTCATTATGCCCAATCTTCTTAGCATTCGGTCTCAGAAGCTTGGGTACAGTGTGTAAAGGGCAGTGTGTGTGTGTGTGTGTGTGTGTGTATGAGAGAGAGAGAGAGAGAAAGAGAGAGAGAGAGAGGTTCAGTGTGGAGTTTTCTGTTGTGGACAGAAGCATGTCTATGAATGCATGCACCCCTCTGCTGCACTGGAATTCAAGTGGGAGAGTGAGATGAAGAAAGATGGAGAGAAGGATAGAAAGAGAGAGAGAGAGAGAGAGAGAGATATGAAGAGACGAGAGGAGAGAAGGCGAGAGGGGAAATGGAAGGCTGCTGAAAGAACAAAATATTAGCTTTCATACACTGCAACAGCTCTCACTCTCCTTGTCCCCTCGTTCTCTTTCTTCCTCTTGTTCTCCTTTCACAATCTTTCTCTGAATGCCACAACCCCCCCCCCACCACCACCACAGCTTTTGAACAATGAAAGGAGAAAGTGCCTCAGTTTGTCATGAGTGAAGGTCTTCTTCTTCATCCCCTGTATTTCTCTCTCTCTCTCTCTTTCTCTCTCTCTCTCTCTCTCTGTGCTGGCCCTGAGCCACTAAAGTGGGAGTTTAATTCTGCAGTGTGAATGAATCTTCACTACTCATGTAATAGTATGTGGACGAGCTGATTTTGGCATGGAAATCAAGTGTATCTTTAATATTTTTACAATTTTGAAGATCTGGGGATCTGTTATGTTGTAAGGACGTAAATGTGGGTTTCATCCACGTTAAAGGACTGATAGCTACGTCCGCATGCAGGCCAGTTAGTTTCTGCGTTCAAGATTTTGTAGGGATGTGTGTGTGGTTTTGTCTTTGCATTTGTGCATGCGTAGACCATAGCTCTCTTCTGTCTTGTGCTTTGTGTAAAAGTATGGACTTAGAGTGGACATACCATCATGTGATGCTTAAAGTCTGACATTTTTTCTTTCTTTTCAAATTCAACTCAAAATAAATTCCTTACAAAACACAAATGTGGTATCAGTTGAAAGTTTACCGAATGTGTCCAGTTGCTTAAATCACTGGTGATAATTGTGACTTCTTTTGCTTATTGGTTGGTAAAGAGGTAGAGCTGACAATGGGAGAGAAAGGAGAGATAGGAATGAGGAACGAGACAAGTAAATGAGAAATGGAGAGGAGGTAGAGCAAGGCCTGGAGGCCCGTGGCAATGTGGGCCATGAATGCCTAAATGCCCATGAGAGAGGCTCTGCCAGCCGACCGCTGTCTGACCAGCCTCGTCTGGAGGCTGTGCCCAACCATGCGGAGGTCATGTGAACGCAACCTCCTCCTACTCCTCCGTCTCTCTGACATCTCAACTCACACATACTAACCCACCAACCCCCCCAAACCCCGAATTCTTTGCACAGACAAGATTAGAAAACAGCAGTAAAAGAATGTGGGTCCAACAGTTTAGGGGGAAAGAGAACTATTTGGGAAGCCCTCACTCGTGGTAGAGGCAAAGTCAGCAGATGCGGGACACTGGTCAAATTTGGCATTAACTTTTCACAGTATTTATACAGTATTTCTGTACAGCTACCAGCTACAGAAATGGACTGTTTGTGAATCGCTTCAATGAGGACACAAGTCTTTGACGAGCAGTATTCAGGTCATATTCCGGTTTTCTTATAAAAATCGTTATATATTTATTTTCAGATGCAGCTGCTACTTGGACCCAGCATTTCAAACCTTTTTTTCTTGGCAATTTTTTTGAATTTTTAAGTATGACTGTCAGTTTTGGTGCTAGCATTAGTAAATTTCCGGAGCAACCTTTAATTCCAGCGATGCAGGTTTCTTTGTTTCGTTTCTTTACATTCCCTTCTCATTAGGTCCTGTTGTCTTGACCTCATTTGGCCACCTTTCTCCTTTCCTTGTTTGCTGGTGAACCTGCTATTGCCCTCTTTCTATAAGCCAGACGCTAACAGGCTCACCTGTACTTTCATGCAGGGCCACGTTCAAAAGAGACTGAACCAAAGCGCCCATGAGGCTCATTTCTCATCCCATTGTGGTGCCTGTCGCCTCAACCCGCCGCCCACTGAAAAGAGCCAAATCCTTCGTTTGTTTAGCGAATCATGTGGCAGATGCTAAAGTGCTGGCTTCTAAGATGGCTGACCTCAGGTTGCACTCGGAAGGTTGACGCTATCGCTGGTTATGCCCCTTGAGAAAAACCTTGTTTACAGAGGAATAATTGAAACTCTTACACCTGCGTACCTGCACTTTCACATAAATCATCCCTCAGGTGGTTCTGGAGAGAGCTTCAGAGCTGTTAATCATAGAAAGTGATGAGTGCAGTGGAACTTATCAGCGTTGAAAGCTATCTTGTGGATAATTCTGCACTTCATGGCTGAATTAGAACATCTGAGCAATGGTTCAGTATTTTTGCATACACCCTTCCCTGGCTTGAATGTGTGGGTCTAGTAAAAAGCTTTCATTGGTATACAACCTTTACATTATGTGACAGGCCTTACAGTCCCAAGGCTTGCCAGTAACCCCACAACGCAGGTTGTATTTATATGGATGCCAGAAAACAACTGTACCAATGGAGAAATGCATTTGATTCTTGAGCCTTTAAGATGAATGCTAAATGCTGAATTTCTGATAGTCAAAGCTAAACTAAATAAAAGGGCTTACGAGGACTAAGAAAGTGCATATGCATTGATACATATGCACTGTGCAGGCTCCATTTTTAAGACCTTCATAAAACCTGTTAATTAGCTATGCATTTTATGTTTCAAGAGATTTCAGTCTTTGATATATTCAATATAAAAGAAGTAGTTTCCATTTTTCACGGTTTTCATCAGTAAGGGTGTGTTCTACATCCTGAAATGTAAATGATACCTATATCCAGTTTAGATTCTGCCGGATTCTATGGACATGCTGCAGGCTGAAAAGGGTGCCTTGTGAACTTTAATGTGAAGGTAGTGAAATACATAAATGCTTAGTGGTCTAAGGGTTAAACAGCAAAATATTTTTCTTACTTGAACATCTCATTTACTTTCTGATCTGTGCTATCACAAAGAACGAAAAGTGGTTCTTTTGTGTCATTGTTCTTTTGTGTCATTTCTAAGAATGTGCGGGAAACTATTATCTCTTACACATTATTTACACATTTTATCATCAACTCTTCAACTTTCCCACTGTTGAAGTCTGTCTGGATGAGCAGTATTCTAGTTAAACCAGTGCCACTAGGGTTAGGTCAAAACTGGAGAGTTTGCGGTCTTTGAATGCAAGCTAAGGTTGGCAGCTTACCAATAGAAGTGAAAGACACATTATACATGAAATTCACTGAATTACTCAATTTACTTATGTTTGCGTGTGTGCTGTGTGCTGGATCGTGTATTGTTTTTGGGACCGCACACACCCTTATGTGAACAGATAAAATCCCCTTTGAATGCAATACCGGTGTGGGGTCCAGATGTGTGTATGTGTGTGTGTGTGTGTGTGTCTATGTGTATGTGTGTGTTGTAACATGCCTCCATCTGTGGCACACATGGGATGCATTCTGTAGTAGTTGGAATAATTCAGGGGTCACTCGCAGACTTGCTCCCTGATACTTTGCAGCTTCTCTGCTATAAATGGGCCAGGCTACACACACACACACACACACACACACACACACACACACACACACACACATTCCCAAACCTCAAACTATAGAATCTACTATGCATAAGATAAACATTCTCAGTTATGCTACAGAAATAAATAATTATGTGTCGAAAAGCCTTAAAGAAAGACTCTGTTCCATTACATTTTCTTTCCACTTTGATAAATTCACTGTGTTCTCTCGGAATATAATACACTTGACGTATTGGGTTCTGGCCTTTAATGAAAGGATGGAAAAAAAATCCTTGGTCACCAAACAAAAGACTTTTTAAGGGAGCCCCTGTTCCGGATGAGGATAAAAAAAATTGGAAATGCATAAAAACAAAAGAGGTGTGGATGGAATTAGTAAATAAGACCTTGGGGAGAGCTAAAGCCTGTGTCCCTGCTAAGCTTCTGCAAATTGCAGCCTGATTCAGACAAGTTAATAAAACAAGGATTCACCCCCCTCCACCGGTCTAGCAGCGTTTCAGGCTTTCAGGGTTTAATCTTCATTATGGAGTATTACCCCACTGCGAGGTTTCTGGTCCGGCCTGGCACCACTGAGCCGGTACGCGCACACACACACACACGTACACATGCGTACACACACTCATGCACGCACACATCGACCTCACCCGCTCAAATGAACTGTTAAATAACTCCACCTAATCCCGAGGCCCTGAAACAATAGGTGCTTGGAACATCCATTTTTCTACCATCAATCAAGCTCTCAGGCTTTAGAGATTTATCATTAATTATGCGCGCAGGATGGTGGGCAGCTCAGGACAATCTCTAAAGAATCTTGCAAAGACAGCAAGAGATGGAAAGAGTGAGTGAGTGAGAGAGAGAGAGAGAGAGAGAGAGAGAGAGAGAGAGAGAGAGAGAGAAAGGAAGGAAGGAAAGAAACTGCTGTACATTAACCTCTGCTGCTACGCTCGCTAGCAGTGCCGCAAACACCCAATGAATTGGTAGCCATTCCATTCCCAATGGCTTTCAAGAAATCCGACTATTATGAGACCCCTTTGGAACAATTTGGTTGGGTGAAGAGCTTGTGTTTGTCTAATTAGTCCCATTAAAGCCTGTGTAACTTTCCCCTAAGGACGGAAGCATTTACTTATGCTAATGATCTGTTGCTCTTCGTTTGTTAATCGTAATATAAAGATCAGGGTCAGTTACAGATTAACACATGGCCTTGTGACTCTCAGGGCTGGCCGGGCCCTTTGCCACAGCTTCAATAACCATTCTCAGATTGCGCGCACTATCACGGAAGCGACGGCATCATTTAGTATGCTAATGCATATGAGAAGGGCCAGAGAGGACGATCTGAATATCCGCCAGTCATTAGGATAATTAAAGAGGAAAGGCAATTGAGTAAACAGGGTCGTTAGCCTGTCACCCCTAATTAAGCCATTAAGGAGACGCGGGGCACAGGGTGGTGAGTTAATTAACGGACGCTGGTGGGGAAGAGCATTCGACGCAGGAATTATCTGATTGAGAAACAATGATTAGGCGAAGCAGGGGGTCCAAAGGAAGAGGCATCAAGGAGCTCTTGCTCCTGTCCAATGTGGTGCCAAATGCTGCCTTTGGCTTGTCTGTAATGATTCCACAAAACAGACTCCAAACTGTGACAGTATGTAAAGGGGAGTCAGAAGCAGCAGCATCTTGTGCTGATTTGTATCTCCATAAGTCCCACATAGACCTTTAGGAAATAAAAGCAGCATGTTTCTCATCAACCAAAAGTGTTATTTCATTCTTGCTCCAGCATTCATTAGAACTGTTTGTACATTAAAGCTACTGAAAATCATTTATTAATCATAAAAAAAAAAAAATATATATATATATACCCAAACGTGAAAATGTACCTGTTTTCTATTCCATTTTGTGAAAAATGTTGGTTTTTGTTTTCCACTTTTGTGCCCAGTGAACTGTTTCCAGTCCCTGTTTTTGGTCTTAGGTGCTGTCACTCTTCTGAATCAGCTCTGAGAAAAGATGACTTTTTTCACAAAGCTGAAATGGTGTAGAGAAGGTCCACAGTCCGGCTTAAACAGGACATTATCATATAAAATGCGCTATCAGGATGTGATGCAGAACATTAGGCAGGGAATCACGAAAAGCGCTGTGCAATAATTCACAATACAGAATAATGCAACGGCCAAAAGCACCGCCATTTATTTTGATTGAAATGCTTCAGTAATCTTTGCCCAAAAAGATGTCCCCTCGGCAGACATCCACCCATATATGGTTCTGTTTTAATGGCCTATACGTCAATGTTCTGCATTCTCTTGAAATAATAGCCCTTACACTTGAACATTTACATCGGATGACTATGAGTAGAGTAACATAAACATGTATGTTTTTGCAGTATCGTCCTTAAATTAATTAAATTCCTTACGATGCCGTACCTTTTTTTCTTAGCTAGGCTTTGCTCTCGTTTGCTCAAACCCACAAAGACGTGTTTGTATGCTCTGCAACTAGCAAACACGTGCCTTAATTAAAAAGGCCTGCAGCTCGAAATATGATTAGTTGGTAAATTTTCGTCCTCAATCACAATAATGCTTCCTTGGAGTTATCAGGCTCAAACAGGGACTTTACCACCGGTTCCCTTCTTTTTTTTTTTTATGGGTCATTATTATGGATTTGATTTAAGATCTTGCCTATAAAGGCAATACTTTGACAAACATGACTTCTTAGCGGGAGATTTGCGTCAAGTATTTCTGAACCAGAACATAAATGAATTAGCAATAAAATGGACTTAGGCCCTAATGGCAGGGGTGCCCATTATTGCAGTTCTAATCACTAAAGAGATGCCATTCAATTGCTTCAAGAAGGCGCTTTCTTCTCTCTTTTTTTTTTCCACTGGCCACCGAATTTCATAAAGTAACACATTTCTAATGGAAGGTGCTCTGCTTGAGCTGAAGACCCCAGAAGCTTTTTTTTCTTCTTTCTTTTTTTTTCCGCGGGTCTGAGTTTTGATTACCGCTGGCAACAGGCTCTTAGCTCGGGTTGGAGGCCGTGGCCAAGTTGAAAGGGTCCCAGCGTGCGCGCCGAAGCACTGGAAATTACGGCAAGGGGAAAAGAGGGGGGGGGGGGGGAGTGCTCCTCTGCATTTAGTGCATTTAATCAGCCACCCATTTTTTCCTCTCTTTTTTTTGATAGTCAAACAATAGTTAATTACAGTTGCACCTGCCCACGGGTGTCGGGGTGGATCGTTGTTAATGAGGGATGTGGAGCACCTGCATCTTTTCCTGGAATATATAAAACTCCAGGGGATGCGCCGCATGGCTTCAGCCGCTCTCCACTTACACAGAGCCGTGATTGACAGTGAAGGACAGGGGCAGAAAAAGAAACGAGTTTTGACTTTGATTCCATCTCTTGTGTTTGGAGAAATTATACATCTCAGCCCTCAACTTCACAGAGAGAGAGAGAGAGAGAGAGAGAGAGAGAGGAAGGGGGAGAGCAAGAGAGATAGAAAGAGGGAGAAAGAGAGCATATTAGAGAGAGAGAAGAAATGGTGAGAGAAAGAGAAAGAAAGGGAGCAAGAAAGTGAAAGAGCAAGAGATGGGGAGCAAAAGAGAGCGAGAGGGGAGAAGACGAGATGAGGAGAAAGAAAAGGAGAGAGGGAAAGAGCGAAGGAAGGGGGGAGAGAGGAAAATAGAAAGAAAGAGTTAGTATTGACATGGTGAGTGAGAGAGAGAAAGAGACAGAACGAGGGAGAGACTGACGGGGAGAAAAGAGAGGGTGAGAAGACAAGGGCTGAGGAGAAAGAGAGAAAAGAGAGAAAGAGAAAGAAAAGGAGTGAGAGCGAAACAGACAGAGAGAAAAGGAGATTAAGAGGGGGAGAAGACAAGAGAAGACGAGAAAGAGAAAAGGAGAAAAAGAGCAAATACGAGAAAGAGAGAAGGGGGACAGAGAGGAAAGTGAAGGAGGAAGAGAGAGACATAACGCGGGAGAGACAGAGGGAGAGAAAAAGAGAGTGAGGGGGGAGAAAAAAAGAGGGTGAGAAGATAAGAGCTGAGGAGAAAGAGAGAAAAGAAGAGGGAAGACAAGAGAGAAAGGAAGGAAGGAAGAAAAAAGGAGAGAACCAAATTTAAAGTGTTTCTTTTATTGCCTTTTTTTTTACTCCCTTCCAGATCCACAGTGAGTTATGTGCAGTGTTAGATAATATCAGCTATATGCTTACTTAGCTTTAACCTAGATTTGATAAGGCCAAAATGTTCTGTTTGAATAAAAACTCAAAGCGGCTCAATCAAGCGGCCGATTGCGGAAACAAGCAGGGTTCTCCTCTCGCAGGAGTGTTGTTAGCTTTAAAAAATGACTCCCTCTCCCTCTCAAACACTTTCCCCCCTTCCTCTCTCTCTCTCTCTCCCTCTGGCAGTTGCTCTCTTGCCTTAAGGCGAGAGAGAGAGAGAGAGAGAGAGAGACAGAGAGAGAGAGAAAGCGTGAGAGAGAGATAATGAGTAGAAGAGAATAGGGCTATTAAAGGACAATTTGATAGTGCACACACCATGTCGGCTGTTCCACAACAAGATGTGCTTGGTGGAGCACGCTCTGCTGGACACCAGATCAAAGCGTATTAAAGATGACCTCTGTGTCAAGAGCGCTGATCAAAAAGCAGGTGCAAACAGGCACACACACACAATCAGGCACAATCACACACACACAAAGGCATGCACACACCAAAAAAACTCGCAAGCAGAACTTTTCGTAGTCTTTGTTGGAAGGCTGTTGTGATTATCAGATTCTCACAAAAAAAAAAAAAAAAAGATTGAGTAAAATTTAATGAATGAATTAATAGTGATAAGTTTGCAGTTTGTGTCATGATAATTCATTTTTAAATTGCCCTGCTGCTCTCGCTTACAGTAAGAAACAGCCTCTTGGACACACCCATATATATGCACATAATAGTTTAATGTATAATTAAATATATTTAAAGTCTTTGGAAGGCTATGCGTGGCCTTTAAAAACAAAACAAATAATTGTGAGAGTAATCAGTACTTTCACTGGTGGGTTGATATAAATGATAGGTACAGCCCTATTCTATTATAGCTGTGAGCATCTTGAGGTTTCATATGAATGTGTGGGTGTGCGTGTGTTTGTGTGTGTGTGTGTGTGTGTGTGTGTGTAGGTGTGTGTGTGACAGTGAGGGAAAGTCAGAGAGAGAGAGAGAGAGATCAGCCGTTCATCCCCCCTCTGTCAGCACACTCTGACCTCCCTCATTCTTTCGTGTTTCATTTATTTGACCCTCGGCCCCTCTTGCGCCTAACCCCCATGCTGCGCTATAATCTATTTTTCACTCTTCTATTGGTAACCATATTTGCCATAGCCAATCAGTTTGATTGATCATCAGCAAGGCCACAGGCTGGGCAATCAGCCGGGCTGTCCAGACCGCCGCGATTTCCCCACAGACGTACCGGGCCTGACAGCACCATAAACCGACCATTCATCAAAGTGTCCCCCTCCTGGACATCCGCCCTGCCCCGGGGCCGCCTCACATCCGCTTCTGCTGGCCGCTTGTTCATCCATGCCTGTATCATAAAGTACTGTGCAGAAGTCTTAGGCCACCTGAAAAAATGGTATTTAAAGCTATTTATCTGGGAAGTAAATGCGGATGATTAAGCCTTGAGAGATGGAGACTGCTCCTTCAGATGAGCTAACGCTAACACTAGAGCTATTTGGTGTAACGTTAAGCTTAGATGGACACATTTTATTCACAAGATCTTTCATTCAGTGATATTGATGTGAATGATGGCATGAGTATGAGTTCATGAGTATTATAATCTGTGATAATGTAAGGATTGAACATTAATCCAATTAATGTATTAAGCTAGCAGTTAGCATGTTAAGAAAAGCAATGGTAATTCTGTTAACATTGCTCTGTAATGTTATTTATTATTATTGTTTTCAGTATATTTTAAAATGGGCGTTAATGACTACAGTAAAGCTGGGTTTAGCTTAACTCAGAGCTGCTTGTTGCATTAGTTTTTATGCTGAGCCATAAGTGTCGTCTTCCAGAAAGATAAATCTGTCTATGTCAGATTTGGGAATAATATAAAACAGCACCATCCTCTAGATAATCAGGATAGTGTGTATCTGAATGAATAACCTGTGTTCGTTAGACCGGCTCACAACAGATCAGTAAAACAGTAAATGTTACTGTTTACTGTAATAACCCCTTAAACGGCAGGCTTATTAGCCTTACAAAGGACATTTTATTCTGTTACTAATATGAAACTGATGTGTAACTTAAGCTAGTATGCAGGGAACTGAGGTGTGGACTCACATACAGATCCCAACAGTTTAAGGATTAATGTGTATTTCTATTTATTTTAATATTATGTAGTGTTTTTACACTCGATTCCCCCCAGATAAATAGTGTACGGTTTTCATTGCTGACCTTACACCATACTGTACGTCGTTTCATTTGGTGTGTAAAAAGCACCTATAGCTCAGCCCAGTGCTCACTACTGCTATTTTGCCAGTGATCTTGCTCTGCCCAGTTGAAACGCTTCTGCTGCTGGTGCTGCTTAACAAAACGGATCAGCCCCTAAAGCAATATTGACTGAATAGAGAAAGAAGATGAATGATGGCTCTAATGTGATATCCACACACACAGAGGTCGCGATAATAAAGCATTTATCAGACCTCTATTACTTACACACACACACACACACACACACTGTTAAATACAGACCTCAGGGGAAGGACGACAGACGGTTCACAATGCTGTTGAGAAAGTACGACTAGAAAATAAGTCCTAAAGTGTGCATAAAAGCCTCCTGGGTCTGTCAGAGAAAGAGGAAAAGGGACTGAGAAATATCTTCCACACGAAGAGGGCGAGAGAGAAATAGATAGAAGGGAAAGAGCATTAGGAGAGGCATCAAGAGTGAATAGGGGAAGGGAAGGAGAGTGAAGAAATAGAGAGGGAGAGAGAAAAAGAAAGAAAAAGGGAGAAGAAAGGCAACTGAGCATAGAGTGTCGACATGAAAGAGAGGGAGAGCGCGAGCGCTCTTGCTTTTCCGAGAGCGTCCAGAGAGTTAAAGAATGCCAGCGCTCACCAGGCTCCTCTGTGTTTTATGGCACACGGGTCAATAGCAATAATAAAAGAGATATTCATGGACACAGAGTTCTCCCTCTCGCTCTCCCTCCTCTCTCGCTTGCTCTCTCTCTCTTTCTCCCCCTCTCT
>JBBPCZ010000017.1:3774469-3791117 GCA_037974445.1 Brycinus macrolepidotus | reverse complement strand
GGAGAGTGTTGATTACAGCAGTGTGTTTTATACTTTTCCTCATTAAATAAGATGTGATTCAGGTGATCACTAATCAGTACCTCATAAAGCAGAATGAGATGCTTGTGGAGGAATTTAACAGACAATGGCATGGAATGGTTCTCATACTCATAGAGATGCTAATTTAAAAATAAATTAGAGTGGTCTCTTATTTTTTTTCCGGAGCTGTACATGGGAGACACCTTATGGTCAAGCTAGCGTTTCAAAACCATATCACTGGTAAAGCGTCTGGTAAACAGTGAGGCGTCTTTCCGATTGTGCCTTTACCAACAAAGCAATTGATTCTTTTTACTGAAGGACAGGACCATTATACGATTGCCGTGTTGACAGTTATGAGCTGATCTCACTCATATCTGAACCATTGCATCTGCGTAAAGGGTCATTTGAAACAGAGCTTCAGGATGAGTGGTTGATAAGTAACTTAATTAGTGATTTTGTAGCTGTAATGAAACTGTTGTGGATCAGCTTAGTTAAGCTGTTGTAGCACTTCACTGATTCCATTGTTATTATTCTGCTCCTCAATCAGTGAATGAACAATTCAGGGCAAACCAGTCTTTTCAATGAACTGAATCAAATGATTTGACTCTTGAGAAAAAAAAAATGCATTTAGGAACATGCACTGTGTTAAGTGTGTAAATCTGTCCTCACTTGTTTACAGTATGTAGACTATATTGGCATATGTGTACTACCTTCAAACTTCATAAGGATTGCTAGCCAGTTAGCTTCAGATTGAGGCATTTGCTGAATTGGTCGAGCGCTCAGCTTTCACCACCAAAAGCTCTTCATTTATTTTGTAATCTGGAGCTGAGTTGCTGTACATTAATGCTTGTGATCCCTTACAATATATACAGATTTATAGGTAATAAGATGTCTGGGGAATTTGGGAAAACACGGTTTATACAGTCCTGCACTCTAAAATAAATGTATGTATCTCAAGCATCTTTTATGGGATTTGTTAGTCCAGAAGGAAATATTTCAGATGTGTTTTTTTTTTGTGAAAGTGTATGATATATTAATGCAAAACATGTACGTTTTAAAGCATTTGTCATGAAATTAGCATGCCCAAGCATGCGCCTAAAATAACTGAAGTAAATCAGTAGAGGGGACTGATAGCGGTGCCAGAAACCTCTACGTCTGCAGGATAATCTGTTGGCAACAAATCCAAAAAAAGTCAGAGTGAAAGGTCCAGTGTATGTAGAGCATGAGGAAGAACCTCATATGTATGATGGAAGTAAATAATAGGCCTTATAGATCCATGCTCATGCATAGAGCCAGAGGAAAGGAGACCATGTGAGCATGTGAGAGAGAGAAAGAGCGATGGAGGGGGCCGAGTACAGACACAGAGACAGAGAATAAAAGTCAGGGGCTAAGCCCACCATGGTGCTAGGTAAACATGACACCTTTTCACCCCAACCGAAAAGAAAATGCTCGGTAATGACCCGCCGCGACCCTGCCAGCTCTGGCTGACCCCCTCCTTTAGCTGGCCAAAGCTTAATTCTTACTAATTACATTCCTGACTGACAGAAAGTTGGCAGCGGCTGCGGCGACGGCCCAGGTACTTTGGCATCCCTAGAACGTCCCACTCCCCTGGGGGGAGAGAGAGAGAAAGACAGAGAGAGAAAGAGAGAGAGAGAGAGAGAGAGAGAGGCTGAGCGAGGATGTGACAAACTCATTAAGGCACCAGAGGGAAAGGAGGAGTTTAGGGAACAGGAGAGGAAATGAGGACAGGATGGGACAGGAGATGAAGCGCAAATGAAGAAAAGATGAGTCTTGCAGTAAAAGTTTAGGGACACTTCTCCTTTATTTATTGACCTTCACTATAACTTGAAGAATTAATTACCTACAGAGCTTTTGTTAGCAATAAACAGCTATTTATTAATTAACGATAACATTAATCATTTTCTCTTCCAATCTGTTGTTAAAAGCACATGCAATTTTGATCTAATCCAGGTGATTTAAACACCTGAGAAGGTTTGCTGACATCAGAACAAGAGGACATTAGACAGACTGTATATTAACATGTTATTGGGCGTTAGTTGTGATTGCATAACTGTGTTATTACCTATACTAGTATTTGTTCTCCACCAGTATCTGCCCAGTGCTCTGATAGAATAAATCAGTTACCAAGTTTAAGCAATTTCTTCATTTCTGCATTCAGAGCCTGAAACCAGTAGCACTTTACCTCAGGTTTCACTTTCACTCACTCGTGCAGTTCGCTGTGAGTCACTCGGAATCACTGTTAAGGCCGAGATGAAGATACAGCGAAGTTGAGGAGAAACAGAGGGGAAAGCATCCACAGGCCCAATAGTAGAGGGCTTTTATCGAGATGTTCTAATCTCCTCAGCCTCGTTCAGCTGTTTGGGATCGGGTTGCCTGCATGTGTCTTTACGAGATAATTACAGGATTTTTGGGCAGCGGCCTGGCGAGGCGGGCCCATTATGTGGAAGGAATGAAACACTTTTATCACTCATTTTCACAGTCCCATTCAATCCATTCGTCCTTTTTTCTGTCTAGATTGGTTTTGGGAAAATAATATACAATTAGCCTACCCAAAAGGACGTTATACCTGTTTCTATATACAGCACTAACAAATTTTCCACCATCGCATTGTTCAGATCCACTGAGTTCATATGGATTTTTTTTTTATGGCTATTAGCTGCTGCTGCTACTTCTGATATAATGGTTTTGAATAACTGTGCCGCACTGGAGCAAGTATCTAAAACAGAGCTTAGCGGGGGGAAAGGGACGACGCTTTTTTTTATATAGCATAATGCAGCTCTTGTGCCTGGATAAGACAAGGGCCCTTCTGCTACTCCAAATCCTTGGGGCTATCTTTCAAACAGTGATAGTTACGGAAATTAGCGGCGCAGAAATCCATAAGCATCACTCGTCGGGGGGCTTATTAAGTGTCTTTGTGACTTTATGAGGGGCGGGCGAAGCTCCTGGCCCAGGGAGCTCCCAGGCGCTTCCCTTGCTCTGCCAGCTGTGAAGAGTAACCGTCTCTCTCTCTCTCTCTCTCTCACACACACACACAAAAACACACACACACACACTCACACACACACACGGACACACACACAAATGCATTTGGGCCTTGCTTGTGTCAGTACACACTGGCATCTTTAATCTGTTGCTCTAATGAAGTATCACCTACAGTGTACAAGCAAACGAAACTAGGTATTGTTTTGAATTTGTGGATGTTCACTGTTCACTATTTTTAGTGATTTCAGCAGAGAGTGAGGAAGGTTTTCATTGTTCTTAGAGGAACATTGTGACAAAAAAATGAAATATATATCTTTTTTTTTTTCCTTGCCTCAAAAGTAGTCAGTCAGCCAATACTATACAACGGTCTGTTATCTACAAGTATGGTAAAAACATGGACAAATAAAGGTTTCAAGATGTTTTTAGATGTTTTTTTTTTTTTTTTTTACTGATTTTGGCAATGCAGAGTTTTTATGCAACATGCTCTTGTTACTTTATAGATAACCATGTGATAACAAAACCATTATTAATAACAAAAATGTCTTGCAGATTACTTCATGCAGCATGCAACATTAGATGGAAATACAAACTCCCATTAATAGTTAGCAACGTTAGCCTTGTGGCAAAACTCAAGTTGCTAAATGCGTTGATTGTTCCAGGACCCTTATTGTTTGCAGTGCAGCATTGTAAGCCCACTTTTCCGAAATGCAAACAAAACCTGTTTTCACGCGGCTTGCTTTTTTGAGAAACTGTTCTCTTCATTAGTGCATCTTGTTGCCAAATGATTTGCAATATGGCCCTTCCCTTTATTCCTCCCCCCAGCTCCACCCCACCTCCATTTACAACGCAAAGTTTCCCACACCGCCATCATAAATCTCAGCAGACATGGACATTGATTCTGGTAATAATATGTGGCTGAATGTCGCATGGATGCCTCTGTCGAGATCCATCCATCTATGAAACAGGACACGGCAGTAATAGGAAAGACTGTATGGCCCCAGGGCGAGAGCTGCTGTACCAGCCGGCTCATCAGGCCCACTGAACTTTGATGCGTTGCCGGTAAATATAATTCCATTATTTCCTCCCGGCTCAGGAAGCTGCGAGGTGCGCCGGGGCACGGGCTGCCACTCCCAGGGGAATGAGCCCCCCGGAGCAGAGCGGGAAAATTATGTTTTTGTTTTCTTTCAATTGCTTTCAGGTCAGGTGGGGGTTTTGGATGAATTGGGTGATCTTTTTGTTGGTTTTGGGACCTTTTTTTTTTTTTTTTTTTTATCAAACTGGTTTTTTTTTTACTAGTATTTATAGTATTACCTTGAGAGTTCTTGATTACCCTTAGTTTACTTATTTTTACTTTTATTTCCGCCGAAATATACTTAATTATGAACGTTGAAGACCCAGTTGAGAGGTCTAAAGGGGCTTCCATTGTAAATAAGGTTTTTAAAAATTAAAACAATTTTGAGAACATTTACGAAATGTTTCAGCGACACCATGCTGTGGTAAAGTAAAACAGCTTCACGAAATATTTTTGAGATACGTCAGCCTTTCTTTACCATCTTTTTTGCTTCATGTTGGATTTTTAGGTTCAGTTTGATTACAAATTTCAGTTTAAGACTTAAGTTTCTGAAATAAAAAGTGGCTGTGGTTGTAGTCGCTGCTCCTTTGACGTCATTTTGTCTGTACTTTGTTTCTCAGTGTTTGACTCAGATTCACAGATTTTTTTTATTTTTTTTCCTGTGAACTTAGGCACAAGCTTAAGCGTACAATTTATGCGTTAACACACACAAGAAGGCCGAGCTCACTCACCCCTGACTTGGTCGAGGAAGTTGGGTGCAGATTGGCTGTTTTCCTAACCAACCTCAGTCGCCTGCAGGCAGTGACCAGAGATGGACTGTGTGTGTGTGTGTGGTGTGTGTGTGTGTGTGTGTGTGTGTGTGTGTGTTTGTGTGTGTGGGTGTGGGTGTGTGTGTGTGTGTGTTTGTGTGTGTGTGTGTGTGTGTGTGTGTGTGTGATTGCACAAGCTGAAGGACTTGGATGAAAAGCTTTTTTTTTTTTTTTTTTCAAATTATTAGATCAGATTTCTTGACAGACATTTAAAAATAAGCTTAATCATATTGCCCAGTATAATGACATGTGTTCACTGGGCTGGATGCTGTAGGAATTTGTGGTGAAATGTTCTCTAGCCCACTGTGCAGGCAGACACAGTCCTGTTTTGGTGGTCCATCATTGATGCTTTGTCTGGAACTTCAGTTAAATGTCTATTAAATTCATCTCTGAGCCTAAACCTCACACTCAGTCTAGTCCTAACCTTAACCTCAACCCTGCACCTAACACTCACTGTTACAGCACTTTCCTAACACTCTCCTTACTCAGAGAGGGAGAAAGCCAAAGAATACTAGTAGGAAATTCAAGAAGAAGGCGTGTTTCAGTCCACTTAAAAGAGGAAATGTTTGAAGGAGCAGTGGAGGTACAGAAGGAGGCCTGCGCTCTCCACCACAAACTGGACCCATCTCTGCAGCTCGCTAATGAAAACCAGAGCGCCGGCCAAACAATCCTCGCTCTGTTACTGACCGTCACTCACTCCTCTCTTGGGCCTTCTGTCCGTCCATCCAAATCTGTCCGTTTCCCTCGCGGTCTCTTTTCCTGTACTAATACTGTATGCATAAATACAGTCCTGTCTCCTGCACAGCAAGTTAGAAACAATAACAACAGGCTTTATTAGAAGCACATTGGCTTTCCACCTACAATACCAGTTAAAAGCTTGGACACTCTTACTCATTGAGGGTTTTCTCGTATTTTAGAATTTTATTGTTTATTTATTTATCTATGTATCTATCTGTCTATCTATGTATCTGTCTATGTATCTATCTATGTATCTATCTATGTATCTATCTATCTATCGATCTATGTATCTATCTATCGATCTATCTATCTATCTTTTTATTTATTTGTTTGTTTGTTTGTTTGTTCAAGATTAATATGGACAAATATTGTTACATATATAATGTCTATAGGGCTTGCTGTTAATTTGCAGCCCCCATCCCTGGTTAGGTTTTTAAAAGAAATGACAATACAAATACAGTAGATATAATAAAACAGGTTTAAAACAGATGCATATTCATTCGTGGGTATCCATATCCGTATAGTTATTCATACATATCTGGCCATCTATGTTTTAGTCAGTAAATATAAATGTATATGCATAAATTAATTAAAATTTGCCTGAAGTTCAAATATTTGTTGCTCAATTTGACCAGTGTTTCACTTTTATATATGAAAAAAAAAAAACGAAATTGAAAAGCTGTTCTAGGATGCTGCTCCTTACATTTTAATTCAACTCAACTAACTCCATAACTAATATACTTCTTTAATTGCGCACTGATGCCTCTTCATTGGTCTGCAGTTCATTCATTTCTGAGCTTGCTTATATAAATGATGTTACAGGTTTAATTACTGGTTGCGAAGCCCGGCCCCAGACAGTCGCACGGCATGACATATTTGTCCAGATCATGGCATGCGAATACAGCCATGCTGCCTCACAGTGAAGACCCCAGAACTGTGAGACCACACACTACACGATGCAGTGGCCAAACAAGTGTTATACCGAAACATTCTTCAGTGTAGCTCCCCCTTTGCCTTGATGCACCTTTGCAAACTCAGGGCATCCAAAAGGGCACTGAGAAATGTAAAACGAACACATTTATGTGTAACACATTTTGCTCACTGTATGGATTACTTTAAAATCAGAATGTCTTTAAGAAACATACATTCAAGAAAGTGTGTCCAAACTTTTGAGACCTTATGTCTCGTCTCCTGCTAGCACATCGTTGTCATAAGAAGATGCCCAACATCTCCTTCTAAACACGCCTGTTTCTCCGGTGCCTGTGGTTCAACGACGGCTCAGACGGCGAGCTGCAGCCAGAGCAGCGCAGCCTGGCTGTTTTTATTTTTCAATGCTAATGGCCTCATTAGCCTAGCGCCAGCCAAAACATCATGCTTCATTCCTTTATTCGCCCGGCCTCGACTCATTGCCGCGCAGAAGCTGAATCGTTTTTCTCTCTCTCTCTCTCTCTTTTTCCTCTATTCATCCCTCTTTCCCTCTCTCTCCCTCTCTCTCGTTCTCTAAAATTTCTTCATTCTTATTTGTGTCTCTCTCTCTCTCTCTCTCTCTCTCTCTCTCTCTCTCTCTCTCTCTCTCTCTCTCTCTCTCTCTGTCTCCTCCCCTCCCTTTTCCTCTCTCGACCAGCGGCTGAAAAAGTGCTGATCGCAGCCAAAAAGCGGCACAGTCTGGGGGTAAGGGGAGCTGTGAATGGTGCGAAATGTATTAAGTGCCAGTAATAATTGGACGCGAGCCTAGAGAATCCAAATATAATCTTACAGCGGGAACACTTGTAATGCGTTCAGTCTGGACGCTGCTCCAAGTGCTGACAGCGGCCGCCACTGGAGCCGTTCCCCCTCTCTCTCTCTCTCTCCCTCTCTCTCTCTCTCTCTCTCTCTCTCTCTCTCTTTCTCTTCCTCTTTCTCTGTGTTTCTCTTTATCTCTATCCCTTTCTTTGTCCCTCTCTTGCTCACGTTCGCTCCTCCATGTGGCCAAAAAAAGAGACCATACAAAAAAAAACCAACAGTGTCTGTATCATCAGAATATCGCTGTGTTGCTCTGTCTGGACTGCCAAAGAAAACAAGCTGCTCTGTTTTTTCTGGCATGTTTAGCAAATCGTCCCCCCTTCACATTGTTACCCCCTCCCAACAAACACATACACACACACACAGACACACACTCGCACACACACACGCACTAATGTTTCTGATATAGACGCTCAGTGGGCCTCAGCATCTCAGTTGGTTTAATCGGGCCTGGCCAAAGAGCTCAGAGCCTATAAACGGTTCACTAAAGCCACAAAACTGTCTAAAAGTATCATAAACCCTAAAACTCCAAACTCTAAAAATTCACTTGGTGTGAAAATGGTTTTTAATAGAAATTCCTAAGATTTTTTTTTTTAAATTGCTGTAAAAAAAAGAATCTTTGAGATGTCAGAAAAAGTGTTAAATTACAAATACATTTTCTTTGGGGACAGTATTGCCCAAAAATACCCCGCGATTGCTTCTTCACCATGAATAAGCTCGAAAATACGTTTTAGGTCAACCTTAAGATAAAAACCATAGTAAAAGTTTTTTCTAGAATGACAAATCAAATTTTCTAGAAGTCAAATCAAAGCGCTTTGGGTTACTTTATCTTAAAGGTGAACTTATGCAAAGATGAATATTTGGTTGAACTCCCCTTTGACCCCTCAAACCCTATTATAATTATTCAGTCATTAATCTGACCTCATTATATAGGAACTACTACAAATTATTCAAACACTTCTGTAACTGCTATGAAATTAGGTTAGATATGACCACAGAGAGCTGGCCATGAGGCTTGAAGGAGTTCATTTCATGGAAGTGAGTTTCAGGGCTGTTCTTTTTAATTATTTAAAATAATGTCATATAATGTAACTTTGGCAACCAGATGAACCGTTCTGATCTGTTGTCCTTTACTGAAAAATCTAGAGAGAGAGTGCCGTGTGTGTGTGTGTGAGAGAGAGAGAAGGAAATAAGAAAGGGCGAACCTGTAAGGCACGGTGGCAGGTGCCAGTGTCTGATTCTCCATAAACGTGGAGTGAAGGCGAAGTGGTAGGCCAACGCATTCCAGTGGTGTGGCCATGTTGGTTTCCCTCCCCAGCCTAGCTTTGGCTAAAACAAGCAAGCGATGCTGGCACTCTGGTCTCTCTCTCTCTCTCTCTCTCTCCCTCTCTCTCTCTCTCTCTCTCTCCCTCTCTCCCTGAGGACCCCACATTATATTTTTAGACCGTTTCTGTTTTTAAAGTCTCCGAGTCATTCTGACGCTGCTAGCGAAAAGTTGAACTTTATTTTTGGTAGGTTCTCATGTTTCCCGTCTCCTGCAGCATGGCAGGGGTTTCCACAGCAGAGGGGGGTTGCCATGGTGTCAGGACTGCAGGTCACTGGGAGTCGCTTGGAGAATGACAAAGTGGCAAAAAAAGCAATTCATCACGTGGCCAAGTGGATACATTTGGTGCTCTCATTTGAATTGAATTGACACACCACACTGGTCCCTACATAAAGTGTTTTAATCTTGTAAAATCCTCCGACCCACGTTTCACCCCCTCACTCTCATAATTATGTAACTTATACATATATTTACAACATTGTTTACAATAACTACTGAATAACAATCTTAGCATTATCTCTACTCATGTCTCATAGGGAGTGACACTGAAAAATACTGATGATGTATTTATGGATCATTGTATTTGTAGATGAAAGTTAATGACACAAATAGGCCCCCTGGAATAGTTATAAACTCCATGGCTTCTCCTCGGCCACAGTGTCCCACCACAGTGATTCTCTCCCAGACAAAGCGTTTGCAATTCCTCTCCTCTTCTCTGAGTGTCGTCCTAAATCTCAGCAAACACCTGTTGCTTTCTCTCACCAGGCAAGTGGTGCTTTCTCAGCTTACCTTTGTTATTCGTCTTCTGAGGGGCCCAGACGTGCTCTTCCTTGAGCAGCCCTGCTTGTTGTCTTGTCTTTATCCACCCAGAAGATAACCCGGTGCGGATTAGACACTCACACAGTCGCATGCAGACATTCACGTGGCGAAGTCGCCTCACGAGAAAATAAACGAACCCTCCGTCCGTTCATGTTTCAAACTCAGCGCTATTCCACAAAGTATATTTTTCTTTGAATGAAAATGTGTGTGGCTTATTTGCTCTCAAAACAGGTCCTGAGATCATTAATGCAGACTACATGAAAGGGGATAGGGCCTCAGACATGTCCTGTTTCCACAGACAGCTTTTTATCTCAACAGATATGTGGGTTCAGGGCTCGGAGCAAGTGAGCGCCTTTATTGGTCACTTCTGCTTCCTGGCTAATTAGGACTTAAGCTTCAACAAATGTTAAATGTTAATTCCGGAGTGGAAATCGGAACACGTTTCATTCGCCTTCTGGAGGGACGGATTGGGTGATAAGAAGACGGCGGGCTGGAGAGAGAGATGCAGGAATGGAGAGCGACGGAGAGACGGAGAAACGGAGAGAGTGATAAAGAGATGAAAGCAGGGAGAAAGTAGGAGAGAGATGGAGGGATGGATAAGGTGATAGAGAGGCGGAGAGATGGAGGGAAAGAGAGGGTGATAAAGAGATGGGGTTGCGCAGAAGGTGACAGAGAAACAATAAGATGGGGAGGGTGGCAGAAAGACGAAGGGATGGAGATGGTGACAGAAAGACAGAGACGGAAAGGGTGATGGAGGGAGGTGGAGGGATGGAGGGAGTGATAGAGAGATGGAGAAGGGTGGCTGGAATGACAGCAGTGAGTGGGACAGTGGCTTTAAATGACGTCTCTGGGGACGAGATCAGACTTCAGGGCTGCTTTTATCCACTGGACGGAGAACAAGACTCGGCTTTGAGCGCCATAGCAGCGGCAGAAAGGCGAGCTGGACCACACAGATAAAGCCCCCTCTCTCTCTCTCTCTCTCTCTCTCTCTCTCTCTCCCTCTCTCTCTCTCCCACTCTTTCTTTTCCTGCGTCTTAAAGGAATTTCCACCAGGGAGCTCCACCTCAGAATAAAGCATCTTGCGTTTCGCTAAACCGGAGAGGCTTGAAGATGAGATGTGTGGGTGGGTGTGTGTGTTTGTGTGTGTTTGTAGGGGGGTTGGTTTGTACTCCACTGAAGTAGATTTGCTGATATATTTACTGATACAGCTCAAACATAATCACATCATATAATAGCCTGCAGCTCCTGCCTTTCTTCTCAATTTTCTGACTCTCCGATATGATTCTCCTTTACTCAGCCAGCATTGATTGAGGGTTAATTAACGGAGTGATATGGCAAAAAAAACAAAACAAATTATAATGAATTTATATCATGCAATATTAAAGTAATTTAAACCCTTTGCTGTCTCACTTGCTTTACTTGCCACTTTCTTGTACCACTTCTTGACCACATTGTTGTTTTAAAGTTGTTTAAAATAGGTTGATGATGCCCAATTTCAGCCTCAACTGTAGCATTTATATTCATATAATAATGCAAGTACAGAACAATATATAACTTATGATGTATAATGTAACCAGAAGCACAGTAAACACAGACATGCCGACATACCGACCAGTCCTGGCCTAGGGGTAACATGAGGGCTTTGCTACACACTCTTGTAATTGCTGCTTTAAGTAGTGGCTGATGTAGTGGAAAATTATACCCTGGTGTTTTTTTTTTCTCTTCTTCTTCTAAATGGTTTCCCCACTTTCTTCCTCTTCTCATCTCTTTACAAAGTGTTTTTTTTCAGAGTTTTTATATAGTGGGGGTTTGTTGTTTTGTCTTGGGTTGTATTGATGATAGACTGTGTGGTTGAGCGGAAGGACTTGGGGTCTGCGTGGCTCACACACACGCATGCACGCACACTGGTGAGATGAAAACAGCATGCTGGAGTAATAAAGAAGTCATCACTTGGTGCTGAAAACACAAGCCACCGAATGGAAATGGTAAACTCGTTGACTCAGTCTGGGTTTTATCTCCTCAAGATGGCCATCAATGTCCTTATGATTTACATGAGTTGCATGCGCCTTAAACTGTCATGGCTAATGTACTGTTATGATGCTACCTACTGTCATTTTGCTGTACTGTTCAAGCGTAATGAGTTACATTTACATTTGGTTTGCATTCTGTGTCGACAGTTTGGAGCATTTAATTCTGTTTTTGCTTTACTGTCGAAAAAGAGTTACAAATAATTCATATAAAACATGCTTTTGTTACTGCCTGCGACTTTGCGTCAGTACATTTCCGTGAGTGTGTTCATGAGACTGGTCGTGTGTGTGTGTGTGTGTGTGTGTGTGTGTGTGTGTCTCTCTGACCTTTACCGTAAGCATCCAGGCTTTAAGTAATCACAGGTCTCAAACCCCTCTTTGTCTTTATCAGTGCCATAATCATAGTCTCCTATCACACACACAGGCACACACAGACTCTCAGGCGTGCACACACGCACAGACTCAACTCTTTTTAGTGTAAACACACCAAACCAGTAGCAGAGATCGAAGGTCTGTAACTCCATAGGCAAACTGTACATTTAGCATCCAGCAGTGAGGGACATCAAAAGTTTGGGGACACCCAGCCTTCCAGAATAAGCATGTTTTCATTGTCAAAATCATAAAGGGCCCATATAATGGAAATTTTTCTCAATTTTAAACATGTTGTTCACTCTGCAGTCCGTATGACCTTCACATAAAACGTCAGCAACTGCTCATGTTAAAATGAATTAAGACATAATTAGGATATAGAAAATATGTAAAATGGACCCTTTAAAGTGTTTGGGGAAACCCATATTTAATACATTCAGATATTTGTATTTGTATTTGCATTTAAGGTATTTTTTTGTCACTGACTTTAATAGTAACCATGGAAATCAAATATTATTCAGAAGGCAAGGTCTCCAAACTTTTAATGGGCAGTGTATGGTGACAGAGTCCTCCCTATTACACTATGGCATTCATTAACGTTTTCAGCTGTTCTGCCTGATGGGAGTGTGTAGGCCTGTGTATATGTATTATTGATACAGCACATATTCATTTAGTGAGTTTGGCCAGCAATTGAGCAACGCAGAGGTTTTGGTTTCTGCCTGCAGGCGCTTTAGAGCCGCCTAGACAGCAAAAGTGAGAGGCAGGGACACGTATGCCTTGGCCCGTGTTTGTCTGACCCCACTTTGACGCTCACTCTAGTCTAAACGTGGGTGTTATCTAGGCCAACAGGGGTTGTTTTGCTATGTGATTTTATTCGGTTGTCTAAATAAATGTGGCGAAGGTCTGCTTCAGAGCCCCTCACGCCTACATAGAAACCCTTCTATTGGAAGTCTTTCAGAGTCCTAAGGCTCTTGCTGTAGGACCAAAACCTTTACAACTCGGAACACCTGTAGTCTCCTTTAAGTGTCCACAAGACCTCATAGAGCAGTTCATATACAAGGAGGAGTTTTGAAAGAGCATTTTTCAAATTGTTTTTCATTTTTTGGCAACACATCAAATCTAAAACAAAAGGGCTCATTAAAGCAATGAGGTGGAAAATTGCAGTTTTATTGTTCTGTATGCTCGCTGCTACCCTATAATGACCAGAAATCCGCTATCAGTAACATGATATTTCTTACATGACCCGGCTGATCACTTTAGCTTGTACCAAATTTTAGTTTTAAACAGTCAAGTGATGGCTTCTTTTGTGGATGCTATATATGAAAACAATACAGACTATCCTATGTAAAATAGTGGCAATAATAATAATAAAATAATAAGAAGAAGAATGTAATATGTAATGTAAAATAGTGTTAACACAACACAAAAAATAGTAAATCGATAATAATGTGACTACATAATCCTTATAAACCTTTCATGTGTTCCATAAAAAGTTGTATTAACAAAACAATTTAGCAAATTTAGCTCTGGTCATTTAGGCTTGGCTGAACATCTCAGCTTGTTTGGAGTTGGAGAAGCAGGATAAGGTCATGTTTTACGAGCTGCTCGGCTCTCCATGCTGAGGTATAAAATTTAAGCTGCTAAGAGCTAATAGTTTTATGGGGGGGTAAAACCCCCCTCCCTAAACAGCTCTACAATAAAGTGACTGGAGATTTGCTTGTGATTGACTTCCGTAGCAGGGATGCCAGCACTTCAGTCGCTTCTCCACTAGGCTCTGATCCCTGTGGTCCATACGCTTATGTATCAAAATACCTGTCTGTACCTGCAGAACTAAAATCCTAAAAATGGTCAAATACCACAACTAAACCTGTGTAGTGCCTGTATGCTCCAGAATGAATCAATCATTTCTGTTATTGCAGATTTCTCAAAGAAGACCTATGAGATGCGACTGATCACTGCGTGTATGTGTTTGTGGTTCCTGAATTGCTGAATTTCTCTTAAAATGACAGGTACTGTAGGCCTCCAGGACGTACTAGTGTGTGGGAGAGAGAGAGAGAGAGAGAGAGAGAGAGAGAGAGAGAAGGCAAGAGAGATCTGAGCGAGTAGTATCCAGCCACAGGAAACTTTCTAACAAGACTCCTCTGACAATTCATGGAGACGGAGGCTGTCCTGTGTGTTTAAGAAGGGGGTAAATCTGTCATTTCTCCCTCCCCGCGCAACAGCTGGAAAAAATTAGCCTGTCTCTCCAAACCGAGCAGATAACCCGTCTGCAAGACCACCTCCACCTTCCCCCATTCACAACATCACAGTCTTTACTAGGCCCAAACTAAAGCTCCTCAGTTCCACCATTTGACACCATTTGACTTGAGAAGGTAAGAAAAGAGATTTGTTCACTTTTACAGCTCTGAATGCTGTATTCAATAGTCAGTGAGGCATATATCCATTAATAAAAGATGCTAGAGTATAACTGGATGAGTAAAAGGGGGTTTAAGGGATGTGTGTAGTCAGAAAGAGGGAGAAAGAGAAGGCTATGTGTGATTTTGCTGGCCTACCATTCAGCCTGAATTTTAAGAAGATACAAGTATGACAAAAAATTTCATTTACACAGTATTCCTTGTACCTCAGATCAGCCATTCAGCCAAGACATATTTGGTTCTTTAGTTTAGAATGGGAGCTCCAGGGCTAATGTTGCCAAGCAACACTAGAACTCAGTCGTCACCCAAATAGCCCAAATCATATCTGTAAAAATACTTTACCAAAACTTCTCTCAACCTGCGCAAATGACGTACAGATCCTCATTAAAGTCATACAGATGTGGTTTAGGACACAGTCCTCTAATTTATGACTGCTTTGTGAACATCAGCTGTGGTGTTTTCTGAAATGTCTCTCCATAGCAGTGTAGTTTTGAAGTCTGTGGACACGGATATGGACACGTCTGCATGACCTTGATGAAGATCTGGATGCAGTATGAGCAGGTTGGGAGAAGTTTCACTGATGTATGTTTGAGACATTTGGGTTATATGGGTGACTATTGAGTTCTAGTGTTTGTGTGCAATGTTAGCCTTGCAGCTGCAGTTCTAAACTAAAGAAGCAACATTTCACCAATAAACATGACTTTGCTGATTGACTACATTTGGGGTACTTTGGAAAACTGTGTCAATTAGATTTTTCTCTGAATCATTCCTTTAAGGATATAGTCACCAAAAAAAGAGAGAAAGTAGATCAAATATTGCAAGTTTGCTGACATTTAAAAGTAATCAGGACTGGACCATTAGATGAATTTTTATGCTTATGACCTTCATATATTTCAGATATTTCAAAGGAAAATCTAGAACCGCCTTCCAGAGAGACGGAGAGAGAGAGAGAGAGAGAGAGAGAGAGAGAGAGAAAGAGAAACTGAGATAGAGAGTGAGAACGAAGGAGAGTAAAGAAACTGGAGGCTGGCTATCTCTGACAGGCTTGCCAAGGCCCGTTGAGCCCTAAAGTTGTAGTTTTGACATGCTCTGAGTCCCTAGTCTTGGAGATAGACAGCATTTTTCATCCTGTCTGACAGTTATCTCCCTCTTGGAATTACCCTCCTAATATATCCCCTTTCATCGGCCAGGAGAGAGCTCCAACAGAGAGAGCGAGGAAGACAGAGAGGGAGGGTGAGGGTCTCTGTTTTGTCTCAGGGATAAAAAGGTGGGTTTCTGGCAGCAGCCGAGGCCACACTCGAGCTAGGAGGGACACAATGTCCCCTCTGTCTCCCACAGAAAGGAGCTCCTGACAGGAATCAGCTTTCAATTAGCTCTCGCCCCCCCATCCATTCTAACCTCCCTCTCACCGGAGGCCTGGCCTGTGGCCCCTTGCAGCTTAGCTGAGCGGCCCGAGCCCCCAGATCCACCGCTAGATTATAGGCAACCTTGTGACAACCAAATTGTACCTTATTTATAGGTAATGGCGTCTCTAGCCGCCACATGCCTGATCCTACACTCCTCGTCACCATGGAGAGAGGCACAAAGGCAAAGGGCCGCACGTTAGGATGTGAAATCGTCACAATTACAGTCAGGCCCGCTGACGAGTGGTGAACGCCTCGTTCCACTCTCCTTAACCTGTGATTACTATTGCTATATATAAGTTCACTATTTGGACCAAAAGTACTTTTTTCAGTTCAGCGAGTTTGAGATTACAGTTTGTACGCAACAATTCGCTTAGGTCAAGGGTCAAGAAGGAGTAATTTTGCAAACTGAGATTAAAATCAGACAGAGGTCGAGATAATTGACATGGGTGTGAAAGGTTATGCTCTCAAAAAGTGAAAGATAGTCATGCATGGGTCACTTTTAAATAATGACACGAATAATAGATCAAAAGCCACCATATACAGCCTACTATATGAATATGATTTTACCTGTTTCCACTTTCAGTTTCTGTCTAGAGCTCTAAAGCAATTTCTGTTCCTTTAACATGCGTTCATATGTCTTAAGATTTGTCTCAGTCTGGGCTGGAAAATCACCATCCTTCCACCAGGCTATTTTTCTCAGAAAGTTTGGCTTAGTTAGCTCTGATCAGGTGTGCTATGTCACGTTTATTGTCTCTGCTCAGCGCGTATGGGAACAGAGTCAGAGGGGTGGATGTTGGTGGGGGGGGGGGGGGGGGGTTGGAGGATTTGGGTGAAAGAGCCCTTTCTCCTCGGCCCGGCTCCAAAAGT
>JBBPCZ010000017.1:3761888-3774459 GCA_037974445.1 Brycinus macrolepidotus | reverse complement strand
ACTAAAACGGCCGTCTCTCCTCGGCATGGCTCAGACAGTGATTGCCTATGTGGGGATGGATGAGAATGTGCGAGCCAGAACAACAGGCATTGTGTGGGGCTCGGCGAGCCCGTCGGAGCAGGTGTTGTCCACTGGGACCCGGGCTTTGGCATCAGAATAGAATCAGGATATGAATATAGGGATATTGTGCCCTCTTGAGCACCTGCAGACCCCCCGGACAAAAGACCACGGAGAGGGAGGGGGGGAAAAGAACAGGAAAGGCTATCCCACTTCAGCGGATACGTTCCAACGTACATCCTCTCAGCTATATGGAAGGGAGAAGAGCCCCCTTCCCTTTCTGAGAACTACTCCCCCATTCTTTTTCTCACAAATCTAGTCTCTTACAAACACATTCATGCATGCGCCAAACTTTTGTGATGACTGTTCTCTCATAAAAATGTTTGAAAGAATAAAATTGCCATCAGAGTTAACAAAACTTTCTACAGTGATGGTTTCCCAGTCATGACTCTGGAGTTTTCCCTGCTCTTACATACCTGATCCAACTAATCAGTGAATGAATAAGTCTATCTTGACTTAGAGGGGTGCGATAGAGCAGCAAAACCACCAGAATTTGGAACGATTTCTCTGCGGTGCATTTAACAACCAGCTGCACTTGATACAAAAATAAGACCTCTAAAAGGTTTCATCTGGAGGGGCAAAGCCAAAGGTGCTGCACGTATAATAAAGACTCTAGAAGGCATCTCTTGACTGAGGGGCCATGGTCGAGGGATCCAGGCCCCTTTAAGAGCTTAGCGATTCCCCCCTGCTCGCCCTGCCCATGATCCCTATCGGTGGGGTGACGATGTAAGAGTCCTGCAGACAGAACCAGATTGAATTCTGAGCCAGGCAGGATGAGTGATATCTGCCCAGTGCTCCTGGCCACCCACTCAGATTATGGCCCTCTCTGCTGCCCCATTCCATTGCCTCACTCGAAGAAATGACTGCCCCAAAGCTACATGATACCACCTCAGTTTTGCAGCACAGGCCTGTACAACATTCTGCAGCTTCCTGTCGAAATGAGGCTTTGGATAAACCCTGTCTGACTACACCAGTTTTGTACTTCTCCAGTGAACTGTACTTAGTGTCAGTGCTGGGTCAGTGCTAGATCCACTATTGAGAACTTTCTGAAATTACCCTGTTGAAGATGAATGGTTGTGTAACATGCAACCTTGCAACCCGTTTTCTACCACCCTCCGCTAAAGGGTTCAATAGCATGTAAATAGTTACTCCGAAATATGCACTAAAAGTGCAGTAATATGTTCATGGTCCATTTGTAAGCCTCATATAATTGGCTAGTTACTAGTTTATTGCATAGCTTGCAACTGAAATGTAACAAAAGCTAATATCAGAAATCTCCTCATACTTTCATACTTTATTTTCTGCTTAATACTGTTTGGTATTGCTGTTTCAAGTCAAAGTCAAAGTAAACTTTATTGTCATCTCAGCAATATACATGTATATATGCATGTACACGATAAGACGGCATGACTCCAGATTTTACCGATTACAAAAAAGGTGCATAGAATACATGTATGTAAATAAACTATAAATATAAACTCTAACCTAGAAGTAAAAATGTGCAATTTAGTACAACTACAAATTTTTTGCATCCAAAAATCATACAAATGTTGCATCAGTGGTCAAGAAGAAAGGATACAGAATACTGGAATGTAACTCTGTGCTTTGTATGTGCAAATAATCAGCAGCAGTTGCAAATAATATGCAGTCAATATTCTTTATCATCTCTGGAATTTTAACCCAGGGTGGTCTGGAGTTGGTACTTTTTGCTATGCTACATCTGTGAAGTTAATCACAGCTAGATTGGTTTAAATTCAGGATTGATAGGTTTGAGTGCACTTTTGACAGAATTTCTTCACTTGTTTGAAGCATTGAAGGAGAAAATGTTAAAAGAAAATTTTACATGATTTTGTTGTCACTGGTGAAAATTGCAACATCCTGCAGTTTAACAGTTCATGTGCATTGTTGTGTAACTCACAACTTTTAGACGGATCAAACATGTAGCAACACAGAATTCAGCACCACAAAATTTTATTTAGCATTTAATAGGTAAATCACACATTAACTACTGTAAATATCGTCAGTACAGGTTTGAACAGACTTTTCTAAACTTGTTGGAGAGAGGGAGCTAAGCAGCGACACAGTAAACAGTGGCGCTTTAGCCCCTGCGTTATCAGCCATGTCGGGACAGTGCTGCAGTAAACACGGCATCCCCCAGGGGGTCCGGCCCCGCGGTTTGATCAGTGATCCCGCTCCTCAGAAGCGGCGGAGTGCCGTGCCCCTGTGCCCGCCGCCAGTCCCGAGAGAAATGGGGGACGCCGGCCTCCTGGCTATCAAGCATGGAGCGCAGCAACCGCACTGGAAGGGTGGGTAGGTGGGGAGGGGGGTCAAGAAGATAAGGATGCAAGGGTTTTGTAAAGGGAAGCTTGACTTTCAGAGCACAGGAAGAGGGGATGAATAACCCAGAGAAAAGGAGGAGGAGGGTGGCTGAAACTCCACACCTCTGCCGCATCTGATAACAGAGCCCGTATTAAAGTTAGCGTAAAAGAGAAGGTTAGCGGTAAAATGTCAATAACGGCCATGAGAGAGAAGACAGAGAGAAGGGCCGAGCGACAGGGGTCAGAATTGGCCCCTTTTTTGACATGCAGCTTCGTCGTCTGTTGATTTTTGTGTGAACTTGGTAACACGTATGCGGTTCACTTCTCATTGGCATATTGATTGGTTATGACAAATGTACTGGAGGAAAACTCTAGGTGACCGTCGATAGCATCGATTTCACTCCCTGTAGAAGCAGATCAATTCATCGGACCTGTCTGCGGTCATTACTGTTTGTTTTAGGAAGCCCACACTTAAGTCTAGTGCCCCTATTGGCTGACGAAAAAATCACATTTCCTAATTTGTCTAAAGAGGCATTCTTGAAAAAAAATCAGTTCTAATGTCCAAAAAGCATGTTTAAATCTCAATTATCTTTGTATGTTAATGAGTATAAATATGGGTGAACTGAACTACAGTTTTACAGAACAGGGTCTGAGGAGACAAAATGGTCTTAATCAAAATAAAACAATGTAATTCATCCACATCTTAATTTAGTTGTTGGGCTCAGGGAGCCCAGAGAACTCGGCTTACACACTCGCCATCCAAGCCGGGAGGAAAAAAAAAAACAAGAACGAATAGCTCATCTCCATCTGTGGAGCATTAGTGCACTAAGACACTTTGATGACAGGTATTTACTGACACCAGGGCCGAGAGGTGGGCCTGGCCGAATTATTTTACAGATTCCACAGTAAAACGGTCAGCTTGAAAAGATGAGATTCACCACAGGAGACAATGGCCGACCACTGCGATCTGATTACGCCTTGCCCCCTTCACGTGTAAGCTGAGAGGGCCAGGAAGTGCCCCCGGGAGCAGAACACGAGGCCTGGAAACATTTGGCTATCGAGATGAGGCTCGTAAAGTTATCTCCTCGCCACACGCGCTCGCACAGTGCACTGACGCGCTATAAGCTGTCCACGGCTGTGAGCTTTATGGGAATATGCGAGGCTGGGAATTCAATATTGATCAGAATGGATCTATTGAGAGTGTAGTATATTACCGAAATGTTGAATTAACAAATTAGTTTTTTTTTACTCCTAAACTCGTGAATCCAGTGTTTTAAAATTGAATCCAGTTAGAAATATTGATTACGAATTAATCAATAAATTGCATGTTGTGGTCCTCACATTGCGAAGCAGTACTCCATTGCATGATTGTGTGTGTGTCAAAGGGAGAGCGAGAGTGTGCGCACTCCCACTGAGGCATTCTCAGGTGTTTATCACACACTTCTGTTTTCCATCTCTTGCTGCCAGCGCCGTTATTCTGCCGAGGTTTTCCTCCAGTAGCCGCTCCTGATTGTGTTTACGCTTGGCTCCTGGTGCTCGGAGCCCAACGCAACATTTTGATTATTTGATCTGCGCCTGCTCTTCTGTTGCATGGTTATACACCGGCTGGCTGAACGTCTGTCAGCGTGGCTTGCGCATTCAATCTATCAGATACATAGTGCCAGTGAAAGGCAGTTCGATTCCGACCAAAGGCTTTGATTGTGTTCAGCCGAGTTGCAATAGACTTCAGACTGGAAGGCCGCGAGGCCTAATAAACTACCACTGAATTACATCGCCTTGTGGATGGCTAAACACTCCTGGCTTATTTTGGCTGATTGCCACATTGTCACACTGTTAGGGTTAAAGTGATAGTTTAGCAATAAAAAAAAAAAGAAAAATGAAAAATTTTATCTTTAATACAGTGCATGAGCCAAAGCATGTTCAGTATCCAAAGTTTGCTTCTTTGGATCTATGAAGCTTATGTCTGTCTAAATCATGCATGCCTTAATCAGTAGTATGTGAGACATTCTTCCTGAATATGAACTGAGCGTGCTGTACGATCTTCAAGCCTGATATTATTGGTTATTTGCTAGACACATAGCACGATAAATGTAAAAAAAGCACGTATCTACTACTGCTTTACCTACTGCTTAAAACTTTATGGCATAGACGTGTTGCTTTATTTAAACGTATCTGTGAAGTTAATCAGATTACAGGTTACACAACGTATATTTAGATATGGTCTACAGCCCACACTGATATGTATGAGTTTGCACTTTAAATGTTGTTTTTTTAAATTTTTTTTATATGTTGTCAAGAAAAGATAAAATTATGGTAAAAATTAAGAAAAAAAATTCTCTTTATGCAAAACAAGACACACAGTTACTTCCATTGTTTCAGTCAGCGTGTGTGTTTAGATAGTCAACATGTTTTTGTCCATTTTATCATGAAAATTGAATTTGAATAAAAGAGTTTAATGTAGTGTGCAAACACAGTTAAAGGTTCAAGCCATGCAGTTCCCATCCCAATCCATACAGTCCTGAACCCATGTGAGTGTCACGAACCTACATATTAACCACATATATATCCATCAACTCTGCCTCGAACAGGTTAGCCCCGCCCATTTACACTGAAGGTGTGAGGTGTATTTTTTGAATGAGGCACAGTGAGGTTTAATTATGAGGGACAAAAATGAGATTAATGGTCATTTAAAAATAAAATACAACTTTTTTGGTGCATGAAATTAGAAATATCATTGGTAGATCTCAGGAGGGAAAAATAAACCGCAAGGAAAGTGAAGGATATGAGTCCTTTAAAGGTAACAGTCTATTTGAGATTCAGATTTACTTCCATTTCTCTCTTGTTAACCTCGGATCTCCAGTGCAAAACTTAAGCATCAAATTTCGGACGCTAAACATCTCTCGAATGGTTGGCTAAAGTTGGGGAAAGAGGGGATACTGTGTTGTTTTGGGGTTAATATTTTGCTGAATTATTACTTTAAAACATGCCCTCGTGCATAATGAGGATAGAAAAGAACAAGAGTCGGTCAAGTATGCGTTTGAAGGCGGCAGAATAAAAAGTGGCGGTTGATGCCACACACAGTGGCTCAGCATCTGAGCCATTCAGGCCATAGAAATGCTATCTGATGAGGCTTGTGTGTGTGTGTGTGTGTGTTTTGGCGGGTGTGTGTGTGACGTAGGCCCGTCTTCATTCAGGCGGTGCTCGAATGGCCGGCTCAGAGGAGGCGCTGGGGCCAGCGGGTCAGTGCCTATCTTCCCCCTCAGCCCAGATCGCTTTCAGGACAGAGTGGGGACAAGCCGGAGTGAATTTCAATCACCCAACGCTGCCTATTGTACGCTAGTGCTTGGCAAGGACCTCCTGATATACCCTCTGCCTAGAAAGTGTGTGTGTGTGTGTGTTGGGGTGGTGGGGGGGGTGGAGGGGGGGCTCGTCCGGGTATTCTACACCAGACCACCACGATCAGAGCGGCTAAGCCGACAGTTTTGAGACACGCAAGATCAAAAATGTCCTGGACAAAACAGTCATTCTGTTCTCTCCCTTTTCTGTCCTCTCCCACTTTTCCCCCCTCCCTATCCGTCTCTTAATCCGGTGTGTGAAGTGACTGATCAGGTTAGTGTTTGTAAGGTTATGCTGTTACTGACCACTTCGCAGATGGAGGGGGGGGGGGGGGGGTTATTTTGAGGAACCTACAGTAAGTGCAACTGATGAGGCCTGAAATATGGGATTGATACAAAGGTTTGTTGCAGTATCACACATTGTCTTTGGGTCTTAGTGTAGATACTGAGGTTATTAACACTGCTGCATTCTGGTAGGACTGCATTGTCTTGCATAGTATTTGTCCTTTTCGTAAGGTCAAGCCATAATTGCTCTACGCCCATTTACTGTCTCTTGCACTAAGCAGCCTTTCACAACTGTAACATCTGTTTCTACAAAAGACAGAGTTATCCTCTGCAAAGAAACAGATACATTGGTTTAGCCAAGTCAAATTTATTTGTGTAGTACTTTTTATCATTTTCACGAAGCAGCTTGACAGAAATCTGGGTCCCAGTGAGCAAGTCAGAGGCCACAGTGGACACTGATTCACTTGTAAAAGCAAGCGTGCTGCAGTAATACCACAAACACATGCATGTCACAAGCACTGACGTTATCGTCTGTAGGTGTAAATATGAGAAAAATGAAATAATTTGTAATATTAAACTCTTATTATATGATACATGAACATGAAGATGTATTTTTGCAAAGCATTAAAATATAAACTGAACTGAACCAAGAAATCATGGGAGATCAGCATCCAGCTGGCATTTTAATAAATAAACAAACCAACCACCCTTAAATGTACATGAATAGAAGCGTCTGTGTATTTTTGTGATCAGGTTAACTACAGATTGAATCTGTGGCCTTTTTTTTTTCCCTCCATAAAGATTTTAGCCTGGAGATGAATCGAGGAAGCATACATCCTTACCAGCGCTCCTGGGGGACAGGAAAATAAATAAATAAATAAAGTAACGCAAAAGGTTCCGACTCCTCGGTCCACCTGCAAAATGAAGCCTTTTCATGGATCAACAAATCCATCAGCATCTTTTTCTTTCCTCTGAGCAGAAATCTGAGCAATTATTTTTGACGTGTAACATCAATAATCTCATTTATTTTCTCTCTCATCCCCCCCCCACCTTCGCCTCGGCGGCTCCTGGAGTGGCGGCCGCTCGCCTTTCCATTCTCTTGTCTGTGTCTGGGGGGAAATGTGAGATAGAGCAACTCGATAAAACCAATTTTTTGCACCATCGATCCTACAATTGTTTTATTCCTCTCCCCATGTTTTCTCTCTCACTCTCTCTCGCTCATTCTCTCTTTCTTCTTGTCCCTGCCCTCTCCCTTATGGAAATGTTATTGATGGTGGCATGGTGTTAAATTATTAAGTAAATGTTAGCAGATGCTGGGGATGTGTGAGTGTGCGGCGGCGTTTTAATCTCTGTGTGTGTGCGCGCGCACGCGTGTGTAAACATGCTAAGGTCGCGTGTGTGTTTTGTAAAGAGCAGCAGGGATACACAGCTTCATCGCAGGCTCCTGAGATGAATAGCCAGAGGAGAGCGGCACGCTGAAACAGACACTAATGGACCAGAGTCTATTAGGCCACAGACTTGGCGTGCTGCCATCGGACAGTTTCTAGGAGCTTCCCCCATGCGCTGGGATTTTAACCTGGCAGGGAAGAGTCCCTTTCGCTCCTGCTACAAAGCAAAGATCGATCCAGCACCAGTGAACCAGTATTTTCCATGTTCGGAGCCACTATACCCCTGCTTTCTTAAAGTGACAGTTTGTCAAAAGATTTCATTTTGAAAAATGAAAATGTTCTCTGTTTGACCGGCTGAGACATATATAAGTTTGTTTCTCTACATTACTATATTACATCCAGTTAAATTTACACTCATAATGCCTTTTACTTTCTATTTATACATTTAAATAGCCAGTAATTATTCATTAGCGTGAGCTAGGATTTGATGCAAGTTTGAAATGACTTGCAGTTTGCATAAGGCTAACTGGCGAAGGATAAGCTTCCATTGCCTGTTAGCCACACTAGCCTCATAGTTGCAGTCCAAACCTCAGGAAGCAAACTTTGGACACGTCTTGGCTGATCTTTTGCCAAACTTGCCCTTTGACTGGTTAATGATGCCGCTGTCCCGAAAACTTTCTTGTTTACCTTATTGTATTTTAATGAGGCCGAACATTTGGCTGGTTATTGGCTCCCAAAGTGCCCTTATGGCCTTTCATAATGGCCTTGTGCTCCTGAAGGGTGAAAGCTAATGTGTCTGTGTTGAGACTCGTAGAACAAATGAGTGCCAGAGGGTTAGCCCCCGACACACATGCACACACACACTCACACTCATATACTCATACTGCAAGAGCTCTGTCATAAGTCATCCTCTTATTATGCTTTTTTAATTAGCGTTGTTTAGTTATGAGTCCCGTGTGAACTGTCGGTGCAGTAATTGTGTGTGTATTTTTGTGAGTGTGTGTGTGTGTGTGTGTGTATGTGTGTGGGTGTGTGTGTGTTTCATGCATTAATCACTTTGCCTTGTGACTCATTTACATATAAGCACGTTAGGCCCAAATTAGCTCTGATTAATTGTTCTCACTATGGGGGTAAATAGTGGCTTGGTGAGTGCGGGTCGTGTGTGTGTGTGTGTGTGGCTCTGGTGTTTATCTGAAACATGCCCTCCAGCCTGCTACTGGCGGCGGGGTCGGAGCTGGAGCCCAGGGGGCAATAAACATAGTCTTTGTGTGCAAGGGTAATTATCCTAACACACAAACACGCACCGATGAACAAACACAGAAAAGTGCAGAACAAACATACAAACATGATCCTTACACACATGCACCAAACAGGTCAGGATGGGAAAAAAACGCATGCATGCAGGCAGGCAAGCAGAAAATAACACTTTACACACACACAAATACAGATTCACACACACATTACTGCTAGCACACAAAAGAGCACATTAGGGATGCTTATTTGAACCTAATTATTGGGGTTTGCGGTACTGTGCAAAAGTTTTAGGCAGTCATGTAAGTTGCTTAGAACTATTTATCTTGGCAGTAAGTACAACTTTGCTTGCACAAGCACTAACATCAGAATAAACACAAATAAACCTAAAATGAGTAAAAAGAAACCAGATTTCTGGAAACTAGTGTTTAATATCTTACAAGTTTGATTCACACTGCACTTCATCCTTTGCATGTGTTTGTTTAATTGTATCAGCTGCCCCTGATTTAATTTAATGAAGGATTGAGTGGCCAAAGCAGGTGGTAACTTCAATTATTCTCTAGGATCAGCCTGGAAAAATGACCGCTGCCAAATTGATATACATAAAATCACAATCTATTTTTATCTATTTATTTGTATTTAATACAATGTTAACGTTTTGAAGAAAAAAAGGTAACTGCTCATAATAATAGCTTTACATAATTTCTGAGATGGCCTAACACCTACTGTGTAACAGGTATGAGTAATGAAATAAGAGATAAAAAAGAGCTAAATCCTTTATTATCTTGTAAATCTGAAACATAAGCAGCTGATAATGCTTCTCATAAGTGAAGTAAGTGAAAGTCAAGGCGACATCTAAGCAAATATGCATAAGGAAATATTTCAAAGACACATATCTGAAGGCTAGCATTTCAAGCTACATAAGCCTTTCGTGACAACTGACATAAACAGCTATAAAGGCTTATTCCGAAAAGCGGAAGTTGTTGTAACACTGACTGAAGTGACATTATGTAAAAATGTACAAAAGCAGTCTTTATGATAATGGATTCCTCTTGGGGATAAGCCTTTATAAAAGTTTGAATGTCAGTTATCATGTCAGGCGTATGTGGGTGTTATGTAGCCTTCAGTGAAGTGTTGCCTCCTTCTGTAGGTCAAATGGTAGTTAATCTATGTCTAAAACACGGAGGTAAAGAGATTTCCTATACAGTTTGCATGTGATAAATAATATAATTAATAAGATTCTTTAAAAAATGTTCATATTCAGTCGTCAGAAACTAACAAAAAGCCCCTCCTTGCAGTAGATTGGCTTCTACAGTAGATTAGCCAGTCTACTTGTTGCTTCTACTTTTTTTTCCTTTTCAGAACCAATGACCAGTGGTCAGTACTCTTGAGGAGGCGCTTTTGTCACGACTCACAATGCGCACGCAGACACACGTTACCGCAACTACTCACAAGCAGTCTAAGGAGTAAATTGGATTCTAGTTGCAGTTAGAATTTCTGTTCTTTTATGCAACCTATGACCAGTGGTCACTCTTGAGAAGGTGCTTTTGTCAAGACTTACAATACACACACGCGCTCGCACACGCGCTCGCACGCGCTCAGCAGGGGCGATAAGCAGGCAGGCGGGGTGCTGATGCAGCCACATTAGGTAATGAGGTTACTGCGAGTCGTGGCTGACTGATAACCTGTGAACTCTGCTCCTCAGCAGGCCTGGTGGGGGGTCCATACCCCTCTCACCTGCTCCTCTTCTTTCTCCTTTTCTTTCCTTTCATCTACATGTACGTCAGCACGCTTGTTGTTCCCTTTCTCTTTTGCTTGCTCTCTCTTTCCGCCGGCGTCTTTCCTGCAGGACGCCTGCAGTTCTATTCACCATTAAAGCAAAAATCACATTCACACAACTGGCCCCTCAAACTGCATGGAATATGTGCAATGTCGCATTGCAGAGTAGCATAAAACTTAGTGTTGGGCTGAAATGAAATTTCTTATCAGAGACCAAATCTCAGGATACGCTGGGTTATAGACCAAAACTGAAGAAAGCTGACAGTGTCAGCATGCTTGCAGAGACTTCCATTTTTCTCTTGTGTTGTCTTGCATATTCTATGTAGAGGTCCACCTATTATTGGCGTGGGAAGTTATCGGAGTCTGTATTCAGCATTTTCACAATTATCTGTATTGTTTTTTTTTGTTTGTTTGTTTGTTTTTGGTTTTGTTGTTGTTGTTTTTTTTGCTGACTGAGTTAATTGAAAATGATTAATGTCATCGGACAGCACCACACGCTCGGAAGGAGTTAATTCCCTTCATTGAAATTATATAATAGTTGCATATAAAGGACACTTTCACTGTTTATCTATAGCCACCATTTGTGCCTTTTGTCCTTCTAAAAATGTTTTTTTTTTCTTTTTTGTTTTACTATTTTTATACTTAAATATTTTTAGTGCCCAATCAAATAAAAATCATAGCAGTGTCCACCTTGAAGCCTGAATTTTGTCTGCGCTCATGCATTTTTAACAGCATGTGATACACTGTTATAAAGCACTAAAGAAAGTGTATTTGAAATTATAGTGTGGTCCTGATTTAGGTATGCAGCTTGCACGGTGATAACTGGTGAGGATAAGGTTGTACTGCACCTGCAATGCTCTGTAATATTGTAATAAGCAAACTCCTGAAACAAAGTTTTGACAGACTGACTACATTTGGACTAATTGAACTATCGGGTAAATATCTAAAAACTATGGCTTTAAATGTAGATTCAAAGCCCAAACTAGGCACTCCTGCAGATGAAGTTCTTTCAACAGCAGTTCAATCCCACCCACTCTGCCTGTGCAGGTACATCAGGTCCTCGCAAAGTCTAACAGTGCCCGCACGCTTCTTTTCTTCTCTCTCACAAGCCGATAACAATTTACACACCACTGAAAAACTATAATAGTCCAGTCAGCATTGTGCTCTAAAAGGTCTACATACACATAAACACATACACATACACATAGAGTCATGCACGGCCATGCCAGGAAATAACAACAAGGGCAAAAAAAAACACCCTCCATTAACGTGCAGCCCAGTGCCAGGTACGTTTATGTAGAAAAGCAATCTGGAGTACACTTAAACGCTTCTTTTTTCCCCCCACTACTCTTAAATAGGAGCCTAAATCGAAGACAGGAGCACGGGAGCATGCCAAAGCTGTTAAACGTAGTTAGCGTCACTCTGCTTATCTAACTGGCTTAAATGCATGGCTTGTTCTTTATAAGAGTCATCAGCGGCTGCTGGCTTTAATGGTTCGTTCTCTCCCTCGCCCCGCGGACACACAGCGACCAGAGGCTAACTCTCGTCTCCCTGCTGAGTTAATTATGAAATAAAACTGACACACTGCCTTTTTTTCCTCCCTTCAGCACTTCAGCTAAACTGGCAACTTTTTTGGAAGGAAAGAAACGCTCAGGATCAGAGATTACCTGGTTTTCCTTTTTCGACTAGAAAAACAAGTTGTTGTTTTTTTATCAAGGACGACTATTCAAAGACCCCAGAGATATGGGGAAGTCTGGTGTGATTAAGGGTCTCTGGTGATTTATTTATGCCCCACCACCCTGCCGAAAAGATAAATGATAAACTAGCTTAAACTGAATGTAGCTCTGTTCTGTCAAACCTCAGTGCACATAGAGTAACTACTGTTCAGCCCAGACGGTGGACACGGACAGGTCAGGGGTTGATGATGCATTGTGTGTATTTGCCAGTATATTTAGCAATTTGTTGGATCCAGTGTTATAGGAATACTGCAGAAGGAGAATATATGTGACATGATGGTAGATTGTGTGTGTGTGTGTGTGTGTGTGTGTGTGTGTGTGTGTGTGTGTGTGTGTGTGTGTGTGTGTGTGTGAGAAAGAGA
>JBBPCZ010000017.1:3744911-3761745 GCA_037974445.1 Brycinus macrolepidotus | reverse complement strand
TGAGGGGAGATGGTGTGTGTGTGTGTGTGTGTGTGTGTGTGTGTGTGTGTGTGTGTGTGTGTGTGTGTGTGAGAAAGAGATTGATGGGCGGTGTCTAAACAGTCATGTTGCTGTTATCTTTTGTCAGCTGCAGAGGTAGAGGCCTGTTCACACCTCGTCCTGGTCAGAGCACTGAAGTGTGTCACATCTGTCTCATCCCTCAAATACCCAACAAGATCAGTCTCTCTCTCTCTCTCTCTCTTTCTGTCTCTCTCTCTGACACACAGGCAGTAAACTGCAGTGCACTTGTCTACTGGACACAGTACATGAGTCTTAAGTAGGGATGCCCAACATGACAATCAAAATCATACAGATGTCTAAATTATTGCCATATGTTTAGAATTGAGTAATATTTCACAACATATTTCATCCTAAACAAATAAATCCTTGCTATTGGAAGAAAACGCCAGTCTGCCCTTTATGTTGTGAACGTTTCATGATAAATGGACCAATAAGATTAAAGTTACCTAGAATAATGTCTCATTACAGTAACACTGGGTAAAGGTAAGACTTCCCTTCTTCTGTGAAGTTACTATTTCAGAGATGCAAGGTAGTCTTACATCTCTGAAACACTTCCATTTGTAGTGCTCAGTTACTATTGAGCACTATTAATATTTTCACCCTAAATTGGTTGCTACTTTGACACTCGGCTGAGATGGCTGATATGAATACCTATTAATATTAAATTCTTTGCATTCTTTGTCCCGAATTCTCTCTTACTCTCCAGCCATCCCCCCCCCCCCCTCATCATCCTCTGCTCTACGCACCCATTGATTAGCGAGCCTGGCTCTCCTGCTGGCCCTAATGGATCTGAGAGGCCGATCATGTGATCGCTGCATCTCTTTGTGGCGCACTGTGCCTGAAAGAGCCCGAGCCTCGCAATCACCCTAATGCAAGCGTCGGCCATTACTGTCAAGCCCGCCGCCGCAGCATCCATACATTAATCCCCCATAACCCCTGCCGACCCCCCATTCCCGGCTGGTACGCGGGGGGCGGATTAATGCGCGTCCCGGGGCTTGACTGACATGCTCTCTATACTGGGTTAACCACTGAGCCAATGACCGGTGTGCACGATCAGACGTGTGGCTTAATTAAAATGCCTGTCAGATATATGGAGGACCCCTCGCTGACCGACCGTCCCTGAGAATCCGTCATGCCGTCGTGGGGGGAGAGAAGGTTACAGCCGGATGGGGCCGAGAAGCCAAGGCCAACGGTAGCCGTAAACATTTCTCAGGATCAGAGGCCAAGGAGCCTTTGCTCAACTCGACCTGCTGCAGTCATCCATTGTAGGCTAAGGGGTAGAACTGGCTTGAGTTCAGGAGCTGGGGAGGACCTTCTAAATTCCTGCTTTTTTGGGAACAACATTGTTTGTGTTACTGCAGTATTAATAAAGTTTTTGGCATTGATGGAAGTGTGTAATCTGTATCTTTATCTGGGGGTTTACATTGCAGTGTGGGAGCCCAACAAGGTGGGAACACACTGTTGTTCGATTCGTGTCATTATATGGATTTCTTAGATAAATCATACAAAAGTTTCACCATTTCTATGTACTTTTATCTACCTGTCAGTAAAAATCACCATCAAAATTTGTGAATAGTCAAAGTTATTGTACAAGGAATGGATTAGAAATGGTGTACATTTCTGTCAATTTATGGTACCAGTGACCACCAAGAGAGGGAGGGATCAGAGCTTGAGGTTCTAGCACATGGGGGGGAGAGAGAGAGAGTGAGAGAGAGAGGGAGGCAGAGAAAGAGGAAAAGGCGTTAAAAGCGGCGCTTAGCGTGAATTGAGCCAGAGGTACAACCGAGCTCAATGGCTTTATTGTTCGAGGCTTGACACTGGGCCAGAAAGCTGAGAAATATTAAATGTGGGACATTAAAACAATGGTTTACACAACAGTAAAACACAAACCCTCTCCTTCTGTCTTCATAAAGCGGACATTTTATGAGGACGGCTGCACCACTGCAGGGCCTGGCTGCAGAGGGAGAGAGAGGGAGAGAGGGAGAGAGAGAGAGACATTTACTGTGATGACAAGACCCAGTGGTTGAGCGAGCAAACGCAGAGAGTCTGTAATCCCAGGCTTGCAGTCCAGTACATCTCTCTACACCACTGCTGCTTTTACTGCTAATCCTGCAGCACACACAGAGCACATGGCACGGCTGAACGCATGACCGTGTTACAGCAGAAATAGAGTGTGTCTGTGTTTGACTATGGAGGTTCTTCGTCTTTGCAGAGATTTTTTTTTATAAAGATAGTATCAGTAAAGACAGTAAATGTTTTCGGTAAAATTTTAAATGTGCAATTGAAACTATCATTGAAACTAGCATTCCCTGGTTTTCTTTTAAATGATTCCCAAGAAGATCAAACACATTTCCACCTAAAAGCTGAATTAACTGTAAATACATTTGTTCTGTGAATTAAGGGCATTTTTGAAAGGGAAAAAAGAAGGAAAGGAAGAAAGAAAATGTGGCAGGCAAATTTGCTGGACTGTTCTGTCAGTTTAACTCCAGTTCCATTCATTCAGATACTTAGAGGAGGAAACAATATCCAAACAATGGAACGGTAAGAGATTGGTTTTTGTGTGTGGGGCCACTTTAGCCCAAATGTTACCAAACATAGGAGCCCATTAGAGCAGACTGGCTCATGTGTTTCTAATCAAAGAGGGAATTCAGGTTTATCTGCCCTGCAGTCTCTCTCTCTCTCTCTCTCTCTCCCTCTCTCTCTCTCTCCCCTTCTCATAATTTGGGTGAGATCCACCCAAATTACCGCAGGAGGTTTGAATTTGTGGTCGTTTCTACCGTGCGATTGGCCAGAATCGGAAAACCCTCTCAAAATGAGTTTTCTTGGTGTAAAGTTTTAGCTGAGAAACGGGACACCTGGAGACGGGTGAGAAGGTTTTATTAGCAGCATATGTATCAAATCTTCATTTACAGTTACACTTAGGGTTGAGTTACAGCCTCCACCCCATACTCAGCTGCTGTCATCTGTTGTTCTGCCCATTTGTACTGGTCATCTGCTAAGGGCTTCTCCGCTACTGTGTGTTCTACATGTGTGTAAAACCAGGTGGGTTTTAGTACCGTGAAAGGTGAGATGACCTGGAGTTTTTTGTTATGTAAAAGAAACCAACTAAATTCGGCAAACAGACATTGTCTTTGGATCTAAACCATAAAAGAAGCACTTGGGTTTGTTTTGTAAATAAAGGTTCTCTAAAGCCATGGCAAGGATCCCCTTTTTCCACTAACAGGTGGAACGGGTTTAGTTCTGGGTTGTGCACCAAAGTTTGAACTTTTCGGAGCATGTTGACCAAAAACAAATGAGTTCGGTGTCCGTAAAGTTGGTTTTCCAGCTGGCACTAAAAGATAGGTGGTTTTTCCAGTGTGAAACGTGATGACATCAGTGGGCATGTCATTCTACAGTTTAGAGAGGAAGCAGAATGCAGGTGAATGCAATAAAAATGGTAAATCTTCAGAAAAAAAGGAGATTGTCTAATTGGTTTGCCAGCAATTTAGTCAAGAAAGTACCATCTACTGTTTACTTCCGTTATGCATTGTGCAACACTCTTAGTTGGTGATGCATCCTCGATTACAATGGTTCCGCTCAAAACTGATGGAAATCGGGGTTGGAGTTAAAGAATCCTGAAGGGAACTGGTTTAATAACCCATTACCTCTCAGTCAGAATGCAGTATTTGATGTGCAAATGTGAAGAACTTTTTTACAGTTTAAAGAACCTTCACAATGTAAAGGTTTCACATCAATTAAACATTTCTTCTAGAACCGCTTAAGAACCTTTGCTTCTATGAGCAGCCAAATAGGAGATATGACATGTAGGCCATCCTGAATACATACACAGTAGCCTGCATGAGCAATTTAGCCATCCTAAGATGTATGTCTGACCCTTAGCCTTGGATTGTTGCTAAGAAAATAAAGCTAGAGAGAGAAAGAAGGAAAAGGGCCCAATCACCGTACGGCCATCAGCACTTTCACACTCCAGCCCAGCTGGTGCCAACAAGTGCTAATGAGCTCATTCATTTCTTTCCAGTGCAAAAAAAAACAAAAAACAGTCCAGCTAACAGACATTAGCATGCCGGCCACGCTAGCTGTGTTATTGCTTTTCTCCCTGCTGGGCTTGAATTTCACCACTAAGCTAGCACCCTTGAACACTCCGTTTAACCCCACAAATCTGCTTTTGCCCAGAATGGTGAAAAAAAAAAAAACAGCGGAGGGGGGTTCTAAAGTGAAGGCAAAGAGAGATGAGACGGTCTTGGATTAATTAGCGTCACTGGGGCATGTTCAAAAAAATCCTCCATCTCATTGCAACTGCAAGTGAGCCATAATTGACCACTACTTCATCTTCGAGGAATTCCCAGGCAGATGCGATGGCCAGGCCTGACTCGTCTGTTTACCCTCTATCACAGCAAATTTACAAATTGGGTTTGAGAAATTGGCGGGGGCTTTGAAATATTTGCACCGCTGATTGTGTAGATTCGGTTTGATATTGAGCAGGTATGCCGTGCAGCGGGCCTGCAGAAATTCTGTTTGGAATTGGAGCTTTTGGGCCTGTTTTGAGTTAGGGAATAATTAGGAGTATTTCTGTGTCTCTCTCGCTCTTTCTCCCCTTCTCTCTCTCTCTCTCTCTCTCTCTCTCTCTCTCTCTCCCTCTCTCTCTCTCTTAAATCTGTCAAGGATGGAAGATCTGCTTTGTTTTTTCAAGGGAACTGAATGACTGCTCCCTAATTTGTCATTGTTCTGGTTGTATTGAACTGAAAGAGTAAATAAATAGTAGTCTTGGTTACAGCGCATTCTTTGCAAAGGGAAATGATTAATGCAGCATTGTTGGACTATCAGCAGATTTTAATCAAAAGCCAGTTCAACATTTATTATTATACAGTACATGTGACCCTTTTTTTTTTTTAAGTGTTTGACGTCGGTACAAATAGCATTAAAATGTGTGTAGAGGATGTACACCCGTTTCCTAGAGTGCGTTTTCTCCGTCTGGCAGGGTTTTGTTGGTTGGAGCGGTGCAGGCCGTTGGTGAGAGGCCAAGGAAATGCATGTTTATCCTACCTTACATTTTTGGCCTCAGCAGTAATACCAAGAGTGGATGATCCCTTAGCCTTTAATTAGGTGCTTTCTATAGCGAAACCAAAATATAAAACTGTATCCTTGCCCTGACACTTCTGCCTCGTATATAATTCTATTTGATGTTTCAATAAATAAATATTTGAAGTTGTAATGTAAGAAGGTCTTTCAGGTTGGTTTGTAATTTATGGTTTCCTGGTTTTGAGCCTATTGCCCAGAGTGCACTGCACACACACACACACACACACAAATACACATACACACACACACACACACAGAGCCTCATTAGGGGTTGCTCTTGTGAAGATCATGACACTCAGTCAACTCGAGTTTGGAAATTCTTCCTTAACCCCCCCCCCCCCCCCCCAAGTCCTCCCACCCTCTGAGGCTGGGCTTGCCACTCTGCACTGTTGGAGAAAAGGCCAGAAAGAATGAAGGAAAAGGGGAAACCACACATACGTGACATACCATACTCCATTTTGAATCCAGAGACAGTGCGCTAATCACCGCTAGCAGGCCGGTGGCCTTTTGTGCAAAATAGAAGCCGACATTTTCCGTCAGCCCTTTGATGCTACGCCAACCCGTGTGTGTTTGTGTGTGTGTGTGGGGGGGGGTGTATCAGTGTGTGTGATAGAGCAGACTGCAGGTAGAAGGTGTAATGTAGCTGGACTCAGATCCTGCCGCCCGCTGCCTTTCCTGCTGACGCTCTCGAGTTTCTTCTTTCTCACTCTTTCTTTTCTCTCTCTCTCCCTTTCACCCTCCCTCCTCAAGGAATAGGGGTCAATTCGTCCAGACAGTGTGTGCTGGATCGGCTTCAGCCTTTGCAGTAACGAAGCAGAGGCACGTCCTCCCTTCCCTTTTTTAGTTCTGATCTTCTGAAAACAAACTCATGCATACTTGAAAATAAATTTTCCTAAATGGTACTTGGCCTCGACATATGGTTCTAAGAAAATCCTTTAATTGGTATGGAACCTTTACATTATGTTGTTCTTTATTTTTTAAAAGCGTTCTTTGTGTTTGCACCTCATTTAGAACTAAGTAAGTTTTAAAGCAGTGAAAGGTTCTTTAGGGAACCAAAGTACCATTTTGGCACCATTGTTTTAAAGTGTACAGGCCTACACCTGACCTATGAAAATACATTACAGACCAAAGACCAAGGAAGGAAAGGAAGCAGCAAGAAAGTTAGGGAAGCAGTCATTTAAAAATAGGCCTAATTTTAATTGATACGGTTTTCCAAAACAATACATATTTACTGACATCCGGTTTACTCAATTAAGTTTTTAGAGTTCCATATACGGAATATGGGACAAATCTTCGCATATTTGTTTATTCGTTGTAGCCACTGTGATCTACTGTGTAGATCTTCCGGATGTGTGTTTCTGTGTCAGTGTCAGTGAATCAGAGGATTCATGTGCTCCAACAAAGGCAAATTATTTTGGTCTAAATACTTCATTTTAATCTTATCACATTATCTGGATTAAAAAATCATTTTTAATATAAAATCAGTGATCAGTTACTTAGTTTAAAATGACTTGACACTTAAATGTATGTTCTCTGTAAAGGAGTTAGTATTTTTCAGTCTGAATGATAAACAGGGAACCCGCATGAAATTATAAAGCCATGTTTAATAGTCTGAATATTGTCTACAAGGGGGAGCTATAAATACATTGCATACAAAAAATGTGCAGAGGAAACCTGCAGCAACAGGGTTTCGCTAAAACAAGTTTGTAGTAACAAAATGTATGTGATGTAAACATTTTAAACGGTATTGAATATGAGATTTCTCGATTACTAATTACTAATGCATCTATAATATAATATAGTGTAGTATAATTACAATACCAGCATTTTGTACATATAGCCCACTTTGTTCATCTGTTCATCAAGACTTTAAGAACTAAATGTGAGCTATAGAATAATCGGCAGGAGTAACAAATGACTTACATTACTTAATTACTTACATTAATTACTGTTCATTACGTGTTGATGCACTTCTTCTAAATCTTTGTCCTGCGGTTTATTGTGTAAATACAAAAAAAGGAGTTTTGCCTGACTTTTTGTCAATAAACTGTGCAAGCAGTGTTTCATGTTGCACAATATAAATGTCTAATGTAACATTTATGTCAGAGGACATACACTTCTACTGCATTAGATACATCAGCAGAGAGAGCTATTTCTGTCCGGAGTGCTTTGAGTTATTCGTGCCCGATTGCTTTTGGTGTTTAAAGCGCGCTTCTGACGCCTCGCGACCTCCTCCGATGACATTTAGTCACTTCTATAATCACGTTCCGCCATTTTCAGGGACTGAAGCTCCGGGCATTGCAAAATTATGATCCTCCATCAATTTTAAGCCTCAATCTTGAACTTGTTGACGAGGTCGGGAGCGAGGCTGGTTGATCTGGTTTTTTCCGCCGCTGAATAACTAGCTATGGATCTCTGCGCAGGTCCTTTACCACAATTAGGGAGTCCATGTCATTTTACCCCATGTGTGGCACATTTTCATTCTCCCTCGGCGGGGGGCACCGCTATGATTAGCCTCATTATTCAAAGTCAGTATGGGCTCACTGTTAAGAGTCATTTAGCCTTTATGTACTCATTTTGAAATGGACCTTGTCTGATGATGGGCTACACAAATGAAAGGGGGCAAAAAAATGTGTCAATCCAGGGCCATATTCAAGGGAATTCTATACAGTGGCTCATAATTGCTTCTTCTAGAGACGCTGTACTTTCACTGTATATGCCAAGATTGGTCTCAGTGAAATATTTGACTGAGTACTCTCACAGTTCTTTGGTTTATGAAATCATATGATCTGTGGTTTACATAACCAAACAGTTGTTTCCAGTGATTAAAATAAATTTTTGGTTATCGTCCTTATCATTTTATTTAATTCTTATGTTTGCTAGACATAAACTGCCATCTTGAAAATTCAATATATATGTATATACATTATATTTTGTATTTATATTATTTAAAGAACCCCCTTACTAGAAGGGCCCATGCTTTAACATGACTCAAGAGTTCAACTCCACACTCCTAACTTAAATGTTAGCTTTGTAGAAGTTACTGAATATTTCGTACAATACAATTTGCTACATCAGTGTAGTTCCAAACTCACAATGTGATTGGCTGAGAGGTGCCAGTGCCAGTATCTCCCCATAATGATACACTGATTGAATCTCTTTGCAAGTTTCACTCCACCTTACTCGCCTGTAACCTAACAACAACAACAGGCGATAAAGTACATAACAGCCCCAACAAAGTTTCTTACAAGTAACAGTCCTGCCAAAAATAACTACAACAAATAACATCTTGTCCTAACAGCAAGAGACGCAAGTGAGCAACAACAACGAAACCTTAATGCTCCCAGTCTCCCAATCAACGAAGCCGTCTACACCAGCTGCGGTAGGCAGAGTTCCAGTTTTTGACAGAGAAATTATACTGATGCTCCACCTTCAACACTGCTCTAAACACTGTCCTTCATCAGAACATCGTCAAACTAATGAAAAACAGATGAGAAAGAGATAAAACAAATTCTTAAGTAACTGTTAAGTCCATAGTTAAGTCCAGTGTAGACATTATTTGGTACTTTATTTAGTTGCATTAAAAAAACATTATTCTGAAAGACTTATTCTTCTTATTATTCTTGTGTCATCATTGTTTCATAATCTAGTAAAAAAAATCATAAGCTGTTGTATAATTGCAATAATACATTCAAGGTTCTGATATACCACATATGTTTACACTGGGGTCCTGATATATGACCAGCTACAGCAGTACCCCAATGCCGTTATTTCCTGGTATAGCACTACTTACTGTGTAAATAAGTGTGCAGTTTTTTGGAGTTAATACTTTGCAGTGCAACTCTCGAAGACTTTTTCAATCAGTTTCTTCTTCTTTCTTGTGTTCTGTGTTAAACGTTACACTTCAGCTGCCTCTTTTGATCTGAGTTTGGTTTAGGATTGGCGAAGACAACCGATCAGCGCAAAGAAGCTCCAGCCCAGTCTTTTCTGACTGCTGGATTTAATGAATGAAGGCCCAGCAGATCCAGCCCACCACCTGGGCCTTAAAAGCAACGCACAAGCAGGGACTGGGCTTTTTACATGACGAAGATAAAACCTTCAGCGGTCTCCAGGCTTCATGCTGGGTGAAGGCGTGGGGGTCCGGTGCCCTTGCACAGCGTTTATACATGTGGCTTTCTCCCCTCTGCACCTGCCCCGCCATAATGAGTCAATATATCTCCTCCCTAATTGCCCTAAATACATATCATAAAGCCTGGCCGTAAAAGGCCGACTTCCAAAGCCGGCTAGTAAAGCAGAAACACATAACGCAACTGCGCCATGCCTCAGCCCGCCTTAACGAGAGCCCGTAAATTATTGGTGGGGTGTGGGAGGGGGTCTGTTTCATTATCGAGGTGCAGCCTGAAAAATAACTTTTTTTTTTTTTTTGCCAAAGCAGGATTAGGAATTTTTTTCTTCATTACCGTAAAATGGTGCCCTCGTAGGCTCTTAGACAGTCCTTGGGAGTGCGCGGATATCATTGCTGTATGAATATCCATTATCTATTGCATGCAATATTGCATGAGCGTTTAGAAGATCCTTTCTGGTCAGAGAGGTATATACGAGACAGTATGAACAAAATAACTAAAACGATGGCTTTCAGATTAAGGCCCCATGCTAAGAATGGGCTATTGCCCAAAAAGGCATCTTTTGGAAGATTTGCAATATTGCAACACATGCATGTAGCCTGTAGCAAGTAGCTAATGTCCAAGCCCTATATCTATTATTGCTTTACTATTGCTATTCTATTCAAATGTAATTACATAATAAAGTTTTATATTACTGAGGTACTTAATTATTCACCTTTTATGACTACGTTAAATTATCTAGCAGCCTTGTGTCGGCACTTGCAAATCGTTTCCATTTGTTGTCAAGAAATGACAATGAAACAAGACTATATGCACAGCAATCATTTTTCATTACATTCATCATAATATCGCCTCTCATACTAACAAGCCTTACAGAGCAGAACCCTCTCCCTTCTTTCTGCTCATCCATCTCTCGAGCATAACGCTCTAGTGAATCAGAACCACTGCAGAGGCTTCTTCAGCCTCTTCTCTGAGTGGGCTGAAGTGAGTGCGTTGCTGAGGGGTTAAGAGGGTCAGTGTGGTCTTTGTGGAGGGAGTAGGGTCATTGACCATAGAGGCTAAATGAGAAGAGCAGGGGCCCCTCTTAGGCCTCTCCCCTCGTCCTCCCATCAGTCTTGTGTTTCCGTCTCCGTCCCTTCAGTAATGGGCTTGCTCTGCTGTCCGCTGGATCTGTCTGGCTGTCTTAACAGGGCCCCAGTGCTGTCAAGTGCTAATGTGAGCCAGCCGCTGCAGCTCTTCAGGGCGGGCTGAGGGGGAATACCAGACTCACATTAGAGTTGTGGCCACAGGACATCTTTCACAGGATGATAATTTTATATATGTATATATTTATATATCAATATAACCACTGTAAAACTATGGTTTAATATCAGTTTGAATGTAAAGATTCAAAATTTTAATTCAATTTGAACATCTTCTGAGGTTAATACCCCAATTTTTAATTGCAACAGTGACAGTGTCAATATATTTTCACGGCTGTTTCTTTGACTTGCTTTGTGGAGATTATTGCGTCCCGGTCCAGTCAACAGTCCATGGACTTCTGGAGGCTTTATTGAACTGACCGCATAGACAGTAATTCCTTAGCTAGTTATGTTTAGCTGTGGTAATAGTTAATCTTATAGAACCACAGACTTGTGGCATGCCCTCCACATCTGTTTGCCTGTCTACGTGTGTGTGTGTGATGTCTGCTTTCTGTCACTGCTCCACAGAGGAGCTATCAGAGCGCTCATTCTCTCCACAGTGGCAGCGAGGGTCCCGCCCCATCTCTCACCAAAAACCCGCCACAGGCCAGATGTGCTTTTACGAGCACGGCCGGCCAGACCTGCCTGCTTTTTAATTAAGCAAAGAGATGAGGAGCCCCTGCAATTATGATCGCCTTATGGAGGAGCGCTGGCCGCAGTTTAATGTACCCACTCACGCACACGCACACATATACACACACACACACACACACACACTCACACACGCACACGCACATACTTGCACACACACACACACACACACACACACACACATACACACACACACACACACACACACACACTCTCACACATATATGGGATATATGTATATATCCTGTGTGGCGGGACAAGGGGGTTTTCCCCATAAACTTTATTAGTCCTCACAGATTTCCAAATATTCTGTTCATGTGTGTGTGTGTGTGTGAGTGTGTGTTAACAGAGGGATCTGTTCGCATTCACTAATATAAGTAATGATACACCTGCATTGTGCGCAGGCTCCATAATGACAGCGCTGAGGGGAAACAGGTAGTAAATCCTGCAGGTTTAACTTCACATACTCAAACACAGAGCCAGTCACAGGCCTTTAGGAGGTGTGTGTGTGAAGGGGCACACACCAGGTCCCTCTCATCTGCTCCTAAATTGACACTCCCTCCCCAAAGTCCCTGCCTTTCCCACACCAGCTCCCAACACCTGATTAAACCACTGGCATTTTCGTGTGTGTGTGTGTGTGTGTGTGTGTGTGTATGTGTGTGTGTGTGTAGCAAGAGAGGCTTTCCAGATGCTCTCATTACTTGTAATGAGTGATAGAATGCACACTTATGAACACACCCGCTAAATACTTTGTGGGCTTCAAGTTCGTGATTGGAATGAAAAGAATATTAGAAATCCTGTGATCTTCTTTTGTATATCATTTTATGTATTGTATTTCAACACTAATATTACATGAGCAGCCAACATTGTAGTAGTGGCCACATGAACGTGGTGACTGTATAATAATAATGTATTATTATTATTATTATTATTATTATTATTATTATTACTGTAATTGTTGGAAATTAAATCTTTTTTGCACATTTTTTGCACATTTGCAGCCAACCACACTGCTTGAAAAAATAATCATAATTATTAATAATAAATTATTTATTAAACATTGGCATATTTTATCATGCACCTCTTGGTTTCCAGGGGTGTACTGCTATAATGAATAACATTTAAACACTAACATCACATAAGACTAAAGATGTCCCCAATAGAAAATAGAGTATTGATAAGGTCGAAAGTCAACAGTTTTGCTGTTGATGCTACTCTGTAAACTAACATTAAAAAGTTAGCTTTATATTTTGAGTCAACTGAACTTCAGTTAACATGGTATAACTTACTAATAGTAGTTCACGTTCATCTTTTTAAACTTTTTAAATTACAATGTGTAGAAATTGGAATTCATTAAAACATCAGAATCTTCAATCTCTCTCTCTATGGTCACTTCCCCTTCTAATCTAATCCAGTCCCATACAGAGTCTTCTTATACTTCAGTCATTAATTGATGACATGGTCCAACTGTATTGACAGTTCCTTTGCTCTGAAGCCACCACACTGAGTTTTTACACTCCTCTTACCCGCTTTCAGAGCGGCCAGATGAAGCTGTGACAGCTCAGCTAACTTGTTGATGAATAAAGCTGCTGGCTGCAGGCCTGAGAGAGGCTTTTTTTGTGGTCACGCTCCAATCCCAGACTGCAACAGTGGCCTGGCTTTTATTGATACTTGTCTGGGGTTGATTTTGTAAGGGGGAGGGCAAGGAGAGGGGTGAGAATTACGGCATGGTCACACACAAACACAAACACACACACATACACGCACACACACCTCATTCTCTTCCCTGGGCCTCTTCCCCACATCGTCCTCTCTCCAGCCGAGCCCAGTGAAGTTAATAAAATATGATTAATGGCCTCTCTCTCTAGCTCTCTCTGTCTCTCTCTGTCTCTCTCTCTGTCTCCCTCTCTCTGTCTCTCTCTCTCTCTCTGTCTCTGTCTCTCTGTCTGTCTTTGCCTCTCTCTTTCCTCCTCTGTCTCCCAGTGTAATCTTTATAACAGACAAAAGCTGTCAGGCAGAATTGCTGAGAGATCAGTGTAATTGGCAGGCCCTCCTGACTCCATACACACACACACACACACACACACACACACACACACACACACACACAAACACACACACACACACATACACACACACATGCACACATAAACTCCTCTGAGTTGGACAGTCTTGGCAGGGTCCCATCCATCAGAAATGGGGACCATTGGACGCTCCTGTTCTTCCTCACCCTCTTTATTGGACAGTCCTGAGTGGGCCCTCCAGCCGGAAATGCACACACACACGCACACACACACACACACACACACACACACACACACACACACACACTCATACACACACAGATCACTCTCGCACATTGAATTCCTGAACAGTTCACAATAATTTCTGTGTGAATACAATATATCAACACATTTACTGACAAAGGTAATCAAACTAAGATAGAAGTATTTATTTAATTGTATTAAGTATACATTTCAGTTGTACATGCAGCACATCAATGGTTTCAGAGTAGCTAGAGGGCTCATTTGCACGTCAGAGCCCACATGAATGTGATTAGCACAAATAAATTCAATGCATAACTTTTTTTTTTTTTCAATGCTCCAATTCTGCATGAATCAGATCAGAAACGCAATGCAAGATCAAATTGTTGGATGTTTCCATGGCGATGTGTGATGTGAAAAATTGCAGTCAAAGTAATGTGTACCAGTTTAATGTGTCCCTGACAGGACATGCAGCAAGTTCTGATTCTAAGAATACACAGTTTATCACCAGTGTTTTCGGGCCCTATTGTTTTTTCCCACTCTTGGCCTAGCAGCATTCCTGTCTGCAGACTAATAGCTAACTATAGCACACTTGTTCGCTTTGCAGCTTTCTGACTCTCTGTGAACTGTGATTCTGCTCTACACAAGTGAATTAAATATACCACTTTTTTTCTAGCTTATTTTTTCATTGAAAATTCTCTCTGGTGATGTGTGATGGCAATTTAGTTACAGTGAATTTTATATTATGATATATTGTGCAGCCCAAACACACTGTATTTGCAGCCCTTCCACTTCATTTCAGGAGCTTATCCCCGGGCCGTTATCTCATTACTACCACACACCGAGTGACACTTCCTCTTCCACACCATTTGCTTGTCTCTTGGAGAATTTTCGCCATTCTCTTTCTCTCTGCGTCCCTGAAGATTCCTCCAGTGAACATTCTCACCTCGTTTTTCCCAGTACAGAAACTGGGCCTCCAGCTTTGATGCTGCGGGTGTGATTGGTGTGTGTCTGGACTGGGTGCAGCTTGAAGGAGTTAGTGTGTGTGTGTGTGTGTGTGTGTGTGTGTGTGTGCTTGTGTGTTTGAGATGTAGACTAATAGCTCCTGCCACAGTAATGAAGGCAGCAGGATATCCTGTGGCAGACTTGCAGGTTAGTCCTGCAGTAGATAAGGTGTAATGAATGGACATATGCACACATGCACACACATGTTTTGTGTGTGTGTGTGTGTGTGTGTGTGTGCGTGTGTGTTCAAGTAGTGAGGGAAAGAGGAGGGCAGAGAGCAATGCCAAGAAAGGTGAAAAAAAAGACCCTTAAATTACACAACCTGGGGTCTCTCTTCACCCCGCATGCCTGTGTGTTTTGAGTGTTTGTTTTTTTTTTGCATGATCTGAAAGCATGATAAACGTACTGTTGATGCCACATTTCTACAAATAGGACATATAATAAATGAGGTATTTTATAATCATTATTGAAAGTAGGTGAAACTGTAAAATTTGTAAAATGCTGGTGTGTTTTGTAAAGACACAAAGTGAATGTAATGTAGCAAATCAGCTAAAACTCTTGTCCTCTAAGTAAAGAGGGCGCGATGCAACTGATACCGATATTGAAACCTGAGTATTGTCTGATACCTATGCAGTGTTTCTTCTTTAAAAACCTCTAAGCTTTAAAATGAGCTATATTTTTATATTTTAAAATGCACTCCTACAACAAGACATCTCTCTATTTTAGTGTGTTATCCCAGGCTAGATCTGTGGATTGGATTCATTGTTTTTCTCTCTTCAATATCTGATTTTTCAAATTTTTCTGCTGATATTAGCTGAATACCAATAGCGACCATCTCTACTTCTGAGGTTTGACTGCCTGAAGATTGATATTTACAGTTTTTAATAATGTTATGATCAATTCGATCTCAAGTTAGAACTTTTTGTCAGTCCAACCACAAGAGAATGGCTTCAGGGACTCAATCCCAGATGTGCTTGGGTGATGTGATCAAATGAAGCTCATTACAGTCAGTTTTAGGCTTCTGATAGAGAGATAGCACCTGCCATAGATTAAGGAGTGAGTGTGAGAGTGTGTGAGTAAGTGGAGGGGGCAGTAAGAGAGGTGTGTTTGACCTTTCGTCTTCTTTTCCTCTCCTCCATGCTCCTTCTCTCCATGGCCCACAAGCATGACTGCCCTCTAGCTGCCACACTTGGTTGAAGTTTCAGTCTCTCTCTCTCTCTCTCTCTCTCTCTCTCTCTCTCTCTCTCCCCTCTCTCTGTTTATCTATGCCTCTCTCTCTCGGATACATTGTATCCCTTTCCACTTTACTGTGCCTAATTAATTCCCGCTAATTAGTTTAAGCATAAGTTGGACAAAACACAAGACTGTGAAGCTTCCGAAGGACTGAAGATGATGATGTTGGCAAACCTTTATTTTCATTCAGTCAAATATTTTATGAATTACCTTTTGGTGTCATTAATAATTAAAGATCATTGTGTGAGAGAAAGAAGTAATGGCAAAAATGCACACACTCTCTCAGCACTCTCAGTAGACCAGCGCAAGATCACTCTAAAGGGAAAATCTTTCTTGAACCCGGCTACATAGTGTTGCCACAACCATGCCATTAACATGTCATGGCAGACGTCGTATGCTGTCCTCAGTTGTTATAGCAAGTTATGTCCATATAATGTATATATCACAGTATCAGTACAATCACGGTATCAATGTTGGTAACTGTTGTGACGAATTGAGTAATATTTGATGTCATGACATTAAATTAACATATGACATATCTGGCATGGTTATGTCAATGTTATGTAGCAGTTAAAGTAAACATTTAGGTAAACGTTGTAGCACCTGCCATGACGATTACCAAAAATAGTAACGTGACACAGTTATGTTGTTATATTAATGGAAATAACCTGTCACGGCAACTCCTTATGGTGTAAAACATCTGTCATAATGTTTCTGTTTATGGTTATGTCAGTGTTATGTCACAGGGTTCAAGTAAAGTTTTAGCAAGTGCTGTTATCATGCAAAGGCATGAATTCACACTCTCTACACTGACACGCACACACACTCACTCACACACACACACACACAGGCTGCTTCTGTTCTTGTGCTTCCCCAGGATATGAGTACAGATTGTCTGTGTGTGTCTGTGTGTGTGTGTCTGTGGGAGAGAGAGAGAGAGAGAGAGAGAGAGAGCTAGTGAAAGATGGAGAGCTCTCCGCATTAACCATTGTGTTCAGCTGTTCTGTGCTGAAGTGTTGGCAATGCTTTCCTGTTTTCGACTCGCACCAGGAATTCTTTCAACATCCTATATTTCTAAAATGCCCTGAACCAGAAGCAGGAAATCTAGCGAGACACGCTGTTGAGCTTTTTCAGTCCATCCGCTGTAGTAATAACTTCATCTGTGTCTTATCGTTACTCGCCGTATATATATATATATATATATATATATATATGTTTATATGTGTGTGTGTATATA
>JBBPCZ010000017.1:3732673-3740173 GCA_037974445.1 Brycinus macrolepidotus | reverse complement strand
GTATGTGTGGGGGGTGTTTAAAAATGTAGAACTGCTAATATGGGTGTAAATTCAGCAGATAGTCAAGCTCTTACATTGAAATGAAGGATGTAAATGTACAGCAGGAACTCTGCAGGAATGTGGTGTGTTTCTAAAATACAGCTGATTTGCTCTCTGTGTAGTCTCGTGTTGTTTCTGTTTCTGTTCTTGTGTTGCACCATGGTCCTGGAGGAACGGTGTTTCCTTTCACTGTGTAAATGGCAGAAATGACAATAATCCTACCAGACTTGACTTGACTGACCTGACTAGTAAGAAAGAATGGTCCGTTCTGCAACAATCAGGTCACACTTCTTGTCAAATAGGTTGAAATGTCAGATTTTACAGTAATTAGCTGTTATTTTCAAAAAGTGAGTGGAACTTTTTGCATTTTTGAGCGTCCCATTGGGACGGTGTTTTATGCTTCAGTTTATTCCCTAAATAAACTGAACACTAAAAGAGACACTCTGTATAAACATGCTATCCTTACAATTTTCACAATTGTCATGAGTGCATATATGGTTTGGTATCACTGGTATGATAAGCTGTGATATGATGTTGAGAAAAATGATATGGTTGTTCACTATGTACCAGTATGCATGAACGGTCAAGCACTTAGAAATAAGGGGTGCAGAGAGAATAACTGTAATACAGTAACCAACTGCATTTAGAAATATAGTAAAGCACTGTAATTGAGTGCTGTAAGTAAGGAGTGCATCACTAGAAAAATACTGAAAATAAACTATTGTAATTTTACACCCAGTGTGTCTCTACATTATACCTTTAACTGCGTTCGTGTGTAGTCTTTACTAAACCGAGAGAAACGTATTGTAACCAGTTAGATTTAAGCTCTTACAAAACATTGATTTTAGCTTACTTCTACGTTATCAGTAATTTTTCATGTTAAACATCTGGATTGCAGTTTAAAAAGTCACTAATAACACTTCCCCCCGTTGATGATGAAATGTCTTACTAAACCCAAATGTTTGCACCCTTAGATTTACAGCCATTTGGATTTATGCTGAGTGGGCGGATATTTTGTTTCCATCTTTATTGCCAAGTGCGCGCTTGATATTTTGTTTCAACTTGATAGAGCAGAACCAAATATTCTTTCAGAGTTTTTGTTTTCAAAGAGGTGCACGGCAATAATTTAGGGACGTTCTTTTTTTTTTTTCCCACTGTGGGTGGCAAGCATATTGATGGAAGAGAGAGGCATGTTTTCCCCCTCTGGCCGTAAATCTTGCGTCCACCGTGAACGCCGTCCGCTCTCCTTCCGGTCATTTCCTGACATTCTGTCCATCTCCCCCCCTCCTCTTGTGCTCATTTCCCTGCAACAAGTAACAAACCGTGCCCCCCTCCCCCAAACCCTCCTCAACTTCTCTTCCTCAGCAGTGTCAGGTTAACTGATGCATATCGGGACTATTGTGGAGTTTTGATCAACTCTACATTTACTGAGCCGTGTAATAAGAAGTATGTATCTCGGGCTTGACGGAGGAAAGTGAAATTTCTCATTCAGAAGATTACCATCTAATAAAAGAAAAAAGGTCTATTTAGTCTTATTTATTGACCTCTTTTTTTAAAATAGCTTTTGAGCACGATAAACTTCCTCATGTAGGGTCAGAAATGCTGATTTCTGCCTTTGAAACTTTTGTAAGGGTCTTTCCAGTGATGTGCTGTCTCTCTTTAGGCTCAACATTATGCTAATAGCAGTAATAGGTTCAGAAACCCCATCCTATCTGTCAGATCAGACCCCACTTTCTCTTTGTGGCTTTATTTGGTGCTTTTTATTGCCTGTCACTATGCAGTGTACAAGCTTTGGGGGGCTACCGGGACATTACCTAAAGTCTAAGTCACTGTGAATATGTTGTAATCAGTACTGTGCCTGTGTGTGTGTGTTGCAGGTAGTAGACGACATGGGCAATGTGAAGTTCTGTTTGGATGGAGCTCTTGAGGCCAGCGGGAGCTGGCTCAAGTACGTACGCACAGCGCCATCCTACGAAGAGCAGAACCTGGCTGTGTGTCACCTCAGTGAAGATCAGGTCAGCTGCTTTTCTCAGTCTGCTTGGGCCAGTCCTGCACTCTCTGTGACTCTTTGCCTCACTTGTTTTTTTTTTTTTTTTTTTTTGTTATTTTGGGCACTCCATTCCCTCCACATACTCCGTCGTTCAACTTGTAACTCTGTGGTCTAACCAGCAACCTAAATCTAAAACCACCGTTCAGTCTCGTAAACTGGATGGTTAAACATATTGATAATTAAAGCAGTTTTATCCTTTCCCAAAGCCAGAGCGTGCAGCTTAAAGACAGAGTTGGAGTCTCGTAGCTTAGCGTAATGAATGAAAGTCTTGGGAAACACCTAACTACCTCAACTCAAAACAGAAACTGACTCTAATAACTCCAGAGTAGGACGTTTGACTATTTATGTCATGGAGCTCAACAGAAAAAGCTCTCCAATTTGAAGTCGAGAATTTTTTCTTTGGTGTAGTTACTGTACAGATGTAATTACATACACAAGCGTTTCCACAAACTTTTGATTTTCATGGTTTATCAACTTATTTGAGCCTGTATTGACTTTTGTTTGATTCAATGTCCAGAAATGAAAAAAAAAAAAAAAAAAGTGCTGTTGTTTTTTACGCAAAACAACACTCTGACCAAGAACATGTCATCATATTTAATTCACAATAAAATATTAATGAAAAAAGTTTCAAATCTGCACTTGCCACATAATGCATCTATCTGTCTAAATGAGCTACTATGATATATCTCTCTCTCTATATATATATATATATATAATACACTCATATATCTTGACTACCTTGCTTAACAAAAGTACATAAAAAGTATTGTCTAAATCTATCCCTTTAGCCTTTTAAATTTCAAGGCCCACAATTCAGTATCTCATTCTTACAGCTACATAACTTACATATAAATATAATACAAGTGAAGATATACAAATCTTAAGATTAATATATGAGTAATAAACCTGCCGTTTAAGGACGTAAAAGAGTCTCTTTTTAGAAGGTCTGTTTATACATGCTCACAAGGGATTAATGAAACAATGACTTATTTCTGCTGAAATATACAATACTGAAATATCATTAAGTTGTCCCTTTAACATGACAAATGCTGAACTTAACATATGAGCAAGAGTCTCCAGACAGATGGACACTCTTGTTCCTTATGGGCTGAAACTGACACAGTGAATCAACCAGAGCAATAACTGTAATCCTCTCTGGCAGTTGGTAGTGTCAGGAGGACATGAAGAGGATCTGCTGATGTCACCGCGCTAACTCTCCAACAATAGATAAAAAAATGGAGCTATTGTTTGTGCAAGGCCGTTCTCAGAGTGTGTATCAAAGGAAGTGAGTCAACAGGCTATAAATGAGTCACATATAGGAGATGGAAGAATACACTCCTGAAACTTGTAATTGATTTTCTACATTTATTGTTGTCTTTTGAAGCGCTGGGTAGTCATACTGTCTGCCAGATAAGATACCTGGTAAATCACATGCACAAGTTTCTAAATTCATAATATGATTCCTGGAAGCCTTTGTGTGCTTTTGGATCTGCCAGTGTTTGAAGACACCTTTACTCCTGTGTCCTGTTTTTCTGTGATGGCACTATATTTAGCTTACATCTCAGAATCCATGAAATGGCATCTTAACTTTAACATACGTAAGTAACACAACTTTTAATTTCATTTTGCAAGTAATTGTGGACTTTTATTGGTCCGCTTGTCATGAAGCGGTTACACAATGCCGAAGACAGTAGGTATTTTGAAGTAGAGTTTTAAAAAAAGTAGAAAACAGCATAGAAAGTGAGTTATGTTGTTGTAATGAGACAGCAAAGGTGCCTGGTGTCTGTACTTTATATGTGTGTTTGGCTATATCTTGTGAGGGGGGGTGTGTGTGTGTCTGTGTGTGTGTCTGTGTTGGGACTGTAATATATTGTAAAAGTACCATGCTGAGATTTTATTACTACATTTTGTGATCATAATATATTAAATACACACTACTCTTGCTGTTGCAGTAGTATAGCCTGCATTATTTAGATCAAATCAAGCACTCACAGAAACACTTCTCTGGAGGCTTAGGGGACTTATTTGCATATCGGAGCTTTCTGCGATATCAGTATTGGTCTAATAGGCTAATATCGCTGTAATAATTAACAAGCAGTATATATCGCACAGCGCTGCAGTGCATGCCTGTGTCTGTGCACGTACAACGTCCCCCTCAAGTACTTTAGCCCTCTTAATACCAATCCAGACAGTGTCTCCGTCCGAGAGCCACAAAAGCCTTGGCCTTTGTCCTCTCTCTCCCTCGCTCTCGCTCTCTCACTCTTTCTTTCTGTCCCCCTCTCTCTGTCAGCCGTGCTGTCGACAGGGGCAACCGGCATGGTCACCGTCGTCTTTGAGCCTGACACGTGAAACATAAGCCTAACAAACAGGGCAGGACTGGAGGGGGGCCGTGGAGGGACGGCCTCGGAGACTGACAACCAACAATTGACTTCAACTAGCAAACCCGATCATTAAAGTCCTTTCACTTCAATGACTGGCCACTGCTGAGCACACAGGAGAATAATAGCTCCCACTAAAATCACTCAACTAAATGTATGGTTTCTGTTTACTTTTCCCCCTTCTTTCTGATAGTTAGCTGTTCCCCCCCGCCCCCCCCCCTTCCTTTTCCTCTTCCCTCCTTTATGCCACACTTTATGCGGTGTCTTATGGACAACAGCTTATTATTTATTCAGAAAGGCGACACAATGCAAAAATGCATAATTCATCGAACTTTGGGCTTTGCCGTTCTGTTTGAGCATGCACAATGCATGAGTGGTATGGAAAATATGCGCACGCCAAGCAAATTTGGATGCGGCCGTAACCTTTTAAAACCCGACCTGGATCATTTATTTACTTGTTTACACGTTTGTCGCTCATGTCCTGGACCCCGAAATACACGGCTGACCATGTATAATGCATTTCATGCATCGGGTGGGGTTTTTTTTTTCAGGCTTTTTTTTTTTTTTTGGTGTGTGTGTCGTGGCACTTTTGAAATGAACACAGATGTCGGTGGCTGTCAGTTAAAGTGTGAATGGCTCTGAATAACAAGTGTCACCTATTGTGAGGCCATTATGCTTTGGCCAAAAAATGGCCTGTTACAATTTCTGATACAATAGTTGTATCAGTTCTCTTTGATTCTTATCAACAAATGGTGTTAACCGACTCGGTACCCGAGAGGGAACATGTAAATACGCGAAGGGAGAAGCTGGAGAACGTAGACCTGAGATTAGATTCACAGCTTAGCACCATTCTGGGAGGAACTAAGAAAAGCTTGGTGCAACTGAGACTCATAAGTGTGTGTAAGTGTGTGTGTGGTTGTTTTAGACTTACGGTGGACGCCAGTGCGTCGGAAGCTGACTCCTGTCTCCAGTGAGGCAGTGTGGTGGGAGTTTAAAGCAGATTCTGTTCTACTGAGTTTGTCAAAGTGTGTTGCTTGTATTGCTTATATAAAAGCACCCTATATGTTTTTTAAGAGTTAACTGAGTAGTAGTCAGAATGAAAATGGACTGAACAACAAGCCATGTATAGCCTTCTACAGATTGCAAAATACTGTGAAATGAAATAGGACACCTTTGAAAAGACTTCATAAAGGTTCTGTAAAAATACTGTGTCAAAAATGCATATAAATGGATGAGTCCATTAGGCTGTTTATAAGAAAATGTGCTTTACCATCATCCAAACCATCATAGTATGGAGTCATTAAGAAGTTAAATCTTTAAACCACGTAAACGAGTTTAGCCCTACTGGGATGATTGGGGCTTTGAGGTTTTTCCTTATTCACTGTGTATTAAATCGTCTGTGTGTGTGTGTGTGTGTGTGTGTGAAAGCCGGCCCGTTAACCTCCTGACCCCCGGGCTTCATTTCTCAAGATGCTCTTAAACCGTTTGTCATAACAACTGAAGTACTGAGGCCAGACCTACCATGCCATCTCCTTCTGTTTCTGAAGAGGCTGAGGCACACACACACACATACACACACCCACACACACCTATAGTCACAGACAGACAATGACAAAACAATGTCACTGGAATCCTGTAAAAGTTAAACAGCCGTTAAACAGGCGCTCATCCATTCAGAATTAAACATCCAGGATAAACATCTTGTCCTGTTATGCTAATCAAACCTAATCACAGTTAAATTGCACTGAATCTGTTGTTTCTTACTTACAAACCGCCAAGCAAGTGCCAGCTTTCTGGTTAAAGGTTAAGCCTTGCCAAGGCTAAAAAAAGATTTGCAATGGAGAATCCTGATTTGACAGTGTAATTTAGTGCGTGGGCAGAAGTCCTGGAAGTTCCAGCAGAAAACAGTGTGTGATGATCATGTATTTTCCAGCTTTTTGGCAAACGTGCAGTGTATTAATTACACAGCGGAGGCAAAGACAAAAGGTCTCGCCCGTCTCATCTCCATGTGTGTTAGCAGTACTTTTTTAAACTGAGGATGATCAAATGTGCTTTCTTTCCACTGTCACACTGCTTGTGGCTACATGGACTCACAACACACACACACAACAAACACACACACACACACACACACACAAACACAATATATACATACATATTATGGTTACCTAGTTTTGTGGATGCATTCAGGACCCAACTTTATGTGTGCAGGCACTTTCTTGTCCCCGAGTGAGAGTGTGTGGGTGTGTGTGTATGTGTGTGTGTGTGTGACAGAGGAGGGATTATAGTGTGTCACACTAGTGATGGATGACGAATCTGCCCCCAGCACTTTAAAGCGATGTGAGGAGGTCAAGATTCCCCTCTCAATGCTGTCGTATCCTCAAAAGATTTACTGTAGAGACAACTTAGCACCGTCATAATGGATTACTTTTAGGGGGGACGGGAGACATTAGCATACGCCTGCAGCAAACAGGGACTACACTCAAACACACCCCTGCGCGGTTTAACCTCAAACTTCTGTCTGAACTACTGCATCATTAAAGCAGGGGGTACACACGAAGAGAGGGCGAGCTGTTTAAACACTCCTCTTCCTTCGCTTTGATTCAGCCAAGCGAATCCATTCCAACCAGCTGAAACTGTCCTGAAGATCCTCAATAAATCATGAAGCAGTTCACAGCGTCAGGTTATTAAATACATTCAACAAATATCTGCATTAATTCATTCAACAAACATCTGCATTAATACATTCAACAAACGTCTGCATTAATACTGCAACAAACATCTGCATTAACACATTCATCAAACATCTGCATTAATACATTCAACAAACATCTGCATTAATACATTCAACAAACATCTGCATTTATACATTCAACAAACGTCTGCATTAATACATTCAACAAACGTCTGCATTAATACATTCAACAAACGTCTTCATTAATACATTCAACAAACGTCTGCATTAATACATTCAACAAACGTCTGCATTAATACTGCAACAAACATCTGCATTAACACATTCATCAAACATCT
>JBBPCZ010000017.1:3706322-3729260 GCA_037974445.1 Brycinus macrolepidotus | reverse complement strand
AATACAAAGGAAATAAATACAAAAGTACTAAACATGCAAGGTAGAAATTTACAAGTCATAAAAAGTAAAAAGAGATCTGAGATCTTAATGGCCTCAGTCAGTGAACCTTCACATGCATGTAACTGTGCCTATGTCATGGGCACAGATGCCCCCATACTATTGCAGAAGCTGTTTTTACTGATAATCTGGATGGTCGTTTCTTCATTGGCACTAAGAACTCGACATCCATTTTTCAGAAAACGAGCTGAAATGTGTGTTCCTCTAACCACAGCACATGGTTCCAGTCTTTCAACCCACCTGTGCTCGGGTCCAGAGACCTTGCTGGTATTTCTGCATAGAACTGATGTTTCAGGTTGAGGCCAGGTGCTGATATTTGTCAAAGTAGCATCATGGTTTCTTAGGCAGTGATAAAATCTGTAAATAAAAATCAATAGGCTTTATTGAGTATAATTTATTTTACTCCCTGACATTTGCCACTAATTTGTTACATTTTGACCATGTTTTTTCTTCCCCTCCTTTGTTTTGTCTGATTGAGACCCATTGTCAGATCTCCCGGCCAATAAACAATACAGAGCATGTTTGAAGTGGAGCGAGGGAGAGAGGACCCGGAGACTGAGAGAAAGTGAGAGATCTTGGCTAAGATAGAAGGAGAGCCATCGAAAGATACTGTGCAGGCTAAGCTGGAGTCAGACCGATTGAAAGGACGGAAAGACGAAGGAAGCATTCTAGAGGAAAGACAAAAGCACAAAAGGGAGTGAATATGGCCAAGAGAGTCAATCTGTCAGACAGAGTCTGAGAGGCCAACAGATAGGCAGGGAGGGAAAGAGAAAAAGAGACAGAATAAGGGAGAGAGCTCTCTACACCTCCTCCTCTTGGCTTATCGGTGCTGGAATTTGGAGTGGGGCTTGAGGAGTCTCGGGGGACCTCACCCATGCTCACAGATTAGCCGCTAAACTGCACATAATTGTGTTCCCCCTACTTCTCTCCAAGAGCTATTAGTTTCCCACTCCCCCCTCCTTTTTCCAGCATTCCTCCCCAGTCCTCAGTGCAGCAGATGGGACAGCAAGATAATGCAACATAATGCAAATTCATTTTTATGAACTTCTCCAAACAAAAAGAAAGGAAAAGCTATAAAAGTCTATTGGCATTGCCTCTCGAGTCTTTCTAGCATTTTTGCTCTCGTGTTATCTGAGATTGATTTTTTTGGGCGGTTGGGGGGGGGGGGTTATTTCATATATACTTCTACGGCAGATAGTATGTTCTTGAAATGAATTAGAATATAATAAAGAATGTCAGGTTCGAATGAGGTAATAAAGCATAAATACAGGCTTTAAGGGTCTTTTACAGGCCTTTTTGGACCTCACTTAGAAAAACACTAGAAAAGCTCACCACAGAGGGGACTGAAGTGTTGAATGGAACAGCATCCACTTTAGCTTGGTAAGCGCACATCATACTCCATATGTGCTAAATGGACTATGTAGAGGAGATTTTTGCCTCGGGGTTGATTTAAAGATGGTGGTCACTAAAGGGTCATACCCTGGCTGTTGACTTTCCACTGTTTGAGCTTGGCAGCTCCTCTGTCCTGGACCTCTTTAGGGTTGCTGAGCTTGAAAAATACTCTCAAGACCGTTGAACTTGGCATATAAGTCAGGATATTACCATGGAAAAAAGCTGCCACTTTTTATTTGTTTGACCCTAGTCATAAAAATGATTTTATTAAACAAAGGGTTGCAACCTAAAACAGGAAAGTACGTTGTTCTTTGTCCTGGCTCGTTTCTACTTCCCCAACCTGTCACTGTGAGTTTTATGACATTACAGCAGAATTACTGAAATTTTGTCATTTTTTATTTTTGTTTTATTTTTAATACATCCCTTAAATCTGCTGAATATACACATTGTATTGTTTCAGGTAATGAAAAATACGCATTACCTGTAGCGCCTCATATAAATGCTATGATTCTGTCACCTCAGATGAGCAGATGTACCGATGTGAAGACTGTGATGAGCTCTTCTCCTCAAAGCTGGAGTTGCGGAGGCACCAGAAGTACTCCTGCCACAGTGGCAACTCCATCTTTGACACATTAAGCGAAGACCTCAAACAGGAACGGGAGGACAGTGATGAACCAGTGCATGAGTGCAAGGATTGTGAGAAGATCTTCCCCAGCGAATACAGGTAGCAATTTACCCACATACTGCATAGTCTCAAGTTACTAACAGTAGTAAAGAAAAAAAAAAAACCTAAAACCATTTTGCAAAGGGTTTTGTCTCCTAAAACTCACAATGCTTTATCTCATCTTTTAAAACACACTGGCCTCATCTTGTTGAAATATTGCTCATTATGATCAATGCCAAGTTAGTTGCAAAATGATTACATACACCAATCAACCACAACATTGAAACCACTGAGAAGTGAACTGACCACTGAGAGGTGAAATAACATTAAGTTACAATGCACCTGTCAAGGTTTGGAATATATTAGACAACAAGTGAACAGTTAGTTCAGGAAAAAAAGCATAAGGGTCTGAGCCACTTTGACAAGGGCCAATTTGTGATGGCTTGATGACTGGGTCAGATCATCTCCAAATGGGCAGGTCTTTCGGTGTTTTCCAGGTATGAGGGGCTTAGTACCTACCAAAAAGTGGTTTAAGGAAGAACGTCCCTTGAATTGGTGACAGGGTAATGGGACAAGGTTCAGTGATGTGTGTGGGGAGCAAAGAAATACTGTAGCAACAAATTTCTGAAAAAGTTAGTGCTGGCTATGAGAGGAAGGTGTCAGAACACACAATGCCTCACAGGTCGCTCCATAGGTGGCTGCATAGCTGCAGACCAGTCAGAGTGCCCATGCTGACCGTTGGCCACTACCAAAAGTGGCTACAATGGGCACGTGAGCATCTGAACTGAACCATCTAGAAATCGAAGAAGGTGGCTTGGTCTGGTTAGTTGTATTTTCTTTTACATGATATTGATGGCCACACTGGATAAATTGGTAAGGAATGGTTTGGCAGGCATTAAAAAGAGTTCAGGGTGTTCGATTGTCTTTCAAATTCCCCAGATCTCAATCCAATTGAACATCTGTGGGCTGTCCCGTGAAAAGTAGTCCGTTCAATGGAACCCCCACCTAACTTACAGGACTTAAAGGATCTAATGTTAACATCTTAGTGCCAGAAAAAAACATACCTTCAAAGTTCATGCTACAGATCAGAGCAGTTTTTTCAGCACATGGAGGACCTACACAATATTACCCAGGTGGTTTTAATGTTATGGCTGATCACAGAACCCATATTACTGTCATTAACTTGACTGTTGATGTTTGCGATATTTTCTTTAGTCTTGGCCAGCATATGATTGTGCACACAGAAGAAAGGGAGTACAAGTGTGACCAATGCCCCAAAGCTTTTAACTGGAAGTCTAATCTCATTCGTCATCAGATGTCACATGACAGTGGCAAACGATTTGAGTGTGAGAACTGTGATAAGGTAAGCTTCATTAGCTCCATTAGTCTGTACTCTTTTAAAAATGTTCTTGACACTGATTCCTGAAGTTTCCCGATTTGATGACATGCATCAAGCAAAAATCATGATTTACCTTACGCCATCATGTAGTCATCCACTGATATATTACTGTATGACAATTATACAGTACTACTATTAGTTGTAGATACATAAATATCAAGTGAAAATTAATTTCTTGCTGTAATTTTAAAACATTTATTAAGATAATCAAAATTTTTTTATGCCTATTTATGTTTATATTACCTATTTTACATCCAAAAATATTATTTTGCCAGTTTCAGCCTCCCTAGCCAGTGTGCTGGACAGTGTCCTCACAAAACGCTTGTAGCATGTGGTTATCAGTGGACCCCTGGTGTTAATTTGGCATATTTGTGTGTATCCTCCAGGTGTTCACAGACCCTAGCAATCTGCAGCGCCACATCCGCTCGCAGCATGTCGGTGCCCGTGCCCACACCTGTCCTGAGTGTGGCAAGACCTTCGCCACCTCCTCGGGCCTCAAGCAACACAAGCACATCCACAGCAGTGTCAAGCCTTTCATGTGTAAGTCTGAGCAGGCTTGTCTAAGCCTCAGATACAATTACCAGTGTCCAACGGCCTCCCAGCTAACTCCTCCCCAAGATGACAGCTGTTGTTTTATAGGTCAGAACATTAAATGAAATTTTAGAGCCATTTTTGTTCTGTTCCGCATTTGTTTTGCGTTTCTCTCTTCTTTTTCTCTTTCTTTCTCTCGCTCTCCTTTTTTCACGCCCTTTTCCCCTCCCTTTTTGTTTCTTTACTGTGCATTTTCCTTTGAGGGCCCATAAGGCTTGACTATGGCCCAGGCACATTTGACATGTAAAGGTAAATGTCTCTGTTGTGTTTCAGCTGCCCACTGACTGATGCTGAAACAATACCATGTTCTTCTCATCTTTTTGCTTGGCTTCTCTATGTTCTGCCTGTCACATTGTGTGTATAGTTCAAATACATGTATACTCTGCCAGTATATATGTATTTGTTTGTATTTGTATGTACACAAGACTCATTTGTCACAATTCATTATTCATCATCTAATCTTAAGTTAACCACAATTAATATGCTAATTGATCATTGTATTTAGCTAAGACCAGCTGCGGAATTTTGAGTATGTTAATCAGCATGGTTAATTCATTGACTGATTGATATGACCAGTGGTATTACAATGATAATGTATTCGCCTGATGAGATTAAAAACAGTATGTTAATAGAATTAATCAGGCATGTGTGTTCTCCCAGGTGAGGTGTGTCACAAGTCCTATACCCAGTTTTCCAACCTGTGCCGCCACAAGCGGATGCATGCAGACTGCCGCACCCAGATCAAGTGCAAGGACTGCGGGCAAATGTTCAGCACTACCTCCTCCCTCAACAAGCACCGGCGCTTCTGCGAGGGCAAGAACCATTATAGTCCTGGAGGCATGTTCACACCAGGCATCCCTATGACCTCTAGCCCCATCATGGGCAAGTCTAAGCCCCATCCTGGCCTGAATCATGGCGGACTTGGCTTCGGCGATTACTTCCCCTCTCGGCCCCACCACCCAGGCCTACCTTTCTCCACTGCACCTCCTGCATTCCCATCCCTTTCCCACGGCTTCCCAGGAATTTTTCCCCCATCACTATATCCCAGGCCACCATTGTTACCCCCTAGCGCATTACTAAAAAGTCCACTGAGTAGCAGTCAAGATGGGAAGCTCTCTCACGGTCCCCTTGATGCTCCTAACCTCTCAATGGTCACATCTGTTAGTAACACCAATGGCAATGCAGGGAGTGGCCTCAGTAGCCAGCTGGAGGAAAATCGTGAGTCTAAGCTGGACCTCTCCTTTCCAGATGGCAAGAATAAGGTGAAAATGAGTGACATGTCTGATGGCAGCGACCTGGAGGATGTCAACACCACCAGTGGCACTGATCTAGACACCACCACTGGCACAGTTTCCGGATCTGATCTGGACAGTGAGGCAGAGAGTGAACGGGACAAAAGTCGGAGGAAGTCTGGTCAGGAAGGCAAGCAGGATGAGGTCAGCAGTAGCTCTGTGTCTGTGTCCAGTTCAGGCAACCTTCCTCATGACCGTCCCTTTCTCTCTTCCCAGCATTCCTTCTTCCCACCACCTGACGAGCAAGCACTCCCACCTACCGGGGCAGCAACTGACTCTATCAAAGCCATTGCTTCCATTGCTGAAAAGTACTTTGGGCCAGGCTTTATGGGCTTGCAAGAAAAGAAAATGGGCTCTTTGCCTTACCATTCCATGTTCCCCTTTCAGTTCTTGCCTAACTTCCCACATTCCTTGTACCCTTTCACAGACAGAGCTCTCAACCCCAACATGTTCCTAAAACCGGAGCCAAAATCACCTCGTGAGCACATACAGAAAATGGCCACTACCACTGCAACAGAGTCACCCTTTGACCTCACAACCAAGTCCAAGGAGGTGAAACCCCTCCTTCCGCCCTCCAGCAAGCCAGCCTTGCCCCCTAACGCACTTCCACCTAGTGGTGAGGAGCAGCCTCTGGATCTGAGCATAGGCAGCCGGAGCAGAGCCAGCCAGAATGGTGGAACACCTGAACAGCGCAAGAACCATGTCTATGGTGCAAACTGCAAAATGGCAGTGAAAGATGAGCATCCAGTACTGAACCAATCTCAGAATCTCCATCAACCCCAGATGCCTCAGCAGCAAGTGTCCCTTCCGCAGCCACCTCCTCCCCAGCAGCAGCCCTCACTTCACTACGCCAAGCCATCTCCCTTCTTCATGGACCCCATCTACAGGTATTTCAATCCGAGTAGGTCACAGTGTAAGGCTGAGCACAAGGATGTCTGTCCATGTGCCTCTGTCAGATACAAGTGCATGCTTTAAGTGCCAAACAAGGAATCTCACAGACCTCCTTCATTCGTATGTAACCCTCTGTGTTGTTGTCCAGCAGGGTGGAGAAAAGGAAGCTGATGGATCCTGTAGGAGCACTGAAGGAGAAGTACCTGAGGCCATCTCCACTGCTTTTCCATCCTCAGGTATCTAATGCACATATCTGATCCCTTGTAATGCACTCTGATCAGCATGGAGGTCTATACTCTTAATAAAAGATTCAATATTCTGGGTCAAGGTTTCCATTAGCCAGGAAAGACTGGTGCTTCTGCATATATCAAATAGAGGAGAAACATTAGATGCATTTGACTTTAACTCAGTCATGAAGACAGAGAGAAAAAAAAATGTTGTTAGAAACCAGGTGATAATCCAAAAAGCAGCATATGTTTGAGAATATGTGATAATTCGACAAGCCACAACATGAGACAAATCAATGTATGTGTACTGCACAACACCCAATGTGTAACCCAATTTATACCCATTTGTCCAGTAAACTAAGAATTGTGAGTAGGCACCAAAATACTACGTAGTGGACACCATTTTATTCAGGGTTGTCAAGCATTCTCCTGGAAACGTTTTTGCATGTTTCACATCCAGCTGAAAACTTAAACACCTCCTTCAGATAATCATAGACTCTTGAAGGCAATATTTAGATGGATCAGGTATTGCTGAATAATGAGTAGTAATGCGCCTTTTACTCTTAACGACAAGGTTGCAATTTTGAATCCCTTTGTGACACATCAAAGTAAGTTTACTAGTGACACACAGGTTCTAACACAGTATGCTACATGATGCCATCTTTTGCTCAGAGAAACTGCAAAACTCACTAATGGTTTTACCTAGAACTGTCCTTTTATAGTATCCGCCTGCTATAATATGCATGTGGATCTGATATCATTTTAAGAAAGCCACATCCCCTCTGGTTCATGCTATCTGTTGTTCTCCATCTTAAAACTGAAACCTATTTAGTATTATAAGGACTTGTTTAAAAGTAAACCATGTTCATGAAGAAGTGCATTTAAAAAAAAAAAAAAAGAATTCTAATCAGTGATAAGATAATAAGATAATCTTGAACGTTGTGCAGCCCTTTCTGGCAAATGGGGTTTTCAAAGTACAGTTTGTTATCTTCTGCTTTGAAAATCAGTCCCCCATTGTTTATGGTAGCATATCAAACTTTTCCCACCTTTGAGCAATGATAAAACGAAAATATTATTAATAATGACCTTTTGAATTGGAGCATGTCGTCCCATGTAGTGCTGAAGTACAGCTAAGTTTAGTCGACGCATTGTTTCTGCACAGCTCTACTCTGAGGCCCACTGCTAATAACTTCCTACCATTTTTTTGCCCTGGCTGCCTAGATAATGTCTGCATGTCCATCAGGCACTTCCTGTGTTTGTGTGCAGGAGAATGGCCTCTCTTGTTGGGAACTGTCTTATCTGACCTGTAAATCTGTTCTGTATCAATGCGGAGTTACCTCACCCCCAGCCCCGAACTCTCTTTTTCTCTTTCTTCTGTTTCTTTCTTTCATTCTTTCTTTTTTCTTTTCCACCCTCTCTCCCGCCGCAGCCTGCTCTCCTCTGGGTGGCATAAGGACGACTGGGCAGGCCTGGTCTGAGAGATGAGAACGTTGTTGTGCATGTTGGGGAGGTGTTGATGTTTACTTATTTCCTTCCCACACATCCAACATCCTTACAATGTGATGGAAGCGTGTGACAGACATGTATAACAGATGATTCACCATGAATAGCAGATGATGTAATATTCCATGTATTGAGGCATATAGAATCTTCTGTATACAATAAATATAGGAAAAGAATACTATTTATTTAGTTCATAGCTTCTAATTACTGTTTACATTAGATCAGGGAATATTTCTACGGTGAACTGTGAAAAATAGTTCTTATCATTTAACGGCAAAAATGCCAAACCATGCCAAGGCTCTTCCACTGGTCATCATTCTCTCATGTTATAACAGTGGAGTGACGGAATCAAGGTGCAACTCAGACATGGATAAATAAATTGAGACAGTGTGTCTGTCTCCATGTTTATCCATATTCCTGAAGCAGGAAGGATGTAAGCTGTTTTTGGCCATTGAGCCGCATAGCGAAGCCTTTGTTCTGCGTCTAATGGGGAAGTGCTATCAGCGAGGGGTATCTTAAACTGCATTGTATGGTTACCGTTCGCAGAGGTGAATGGCTCATTCAGAGGCTTCTCTCAGAGACTTGTCGGGAACAAAGTGGAGGGCCGGGGGTTCCCAGGGGGCTGCTCGAGTGGCTGCTAACGTGCCATAGGTCAGGGAGGTGACTCTTGAACAGCACAATCAAGACTCGACCTTCTGATATACAGCTTCCTCCGGCTTTCCGCCCCGTCTCATAATGATACAAAACTCCCCTGCTCTCTGTCAGAACTTCCACCATCTGAGTTATGTTCCTCAGGTAGCTGGACCCAACCAAATAATCTGTGTCGCAATCTGAACTCCAGTGGTCAGTTTCTCAGGTCAGATAAAAATTCATCTTTGTTACAATCAGCTTCATCTGGACAAATTCCCCGTTGAAAGTACTTGTAAGAGCAAGATTAAACCTAATGTTTTTCAGGTTTCAGAATCGATGGGTGCAATGGCAGTGTGAGGAAAGTCCCTTTCAGTGAAAATGCCATTCTCACTAAAGCTTTTGCCGCGGAGCTCTCTTTTAGGCCTAGTACCATTTTCTCAAGTTGTGCTGCACTGGTGGAGCTTCACTCAGACTTCTACATAAAAAAAATGATCTCATTGATCTCATGTGCAGTTGTAACTGCAGTCAAAAGGACTTTCCCTACACCTTTCCAAAAGCATCCAGACATCCAGTCTCCAGAATCCTATGGTCTAGGCCTACACAGTTATCATACACTTGACCTACCATGAAGCAAAAATACCTGATCATGAACTCTTTTCTTTTCAGATGTCTGCTATGGAGAACATGACTGAAAAACTGGAGAGTTTTGGTGCTTTGAAACTGGACGCTCCCAATTCACTACAGCACTCCTCACACCACCTCTTTAACTTCCGATCACCTCCCCCTTCTCTGTCTGATGCTATACTTCGCAAAGGCAAGGAGCGCTATTCCTGCAGGTATGCATGAGCCATCTCTCAAACAGCCGTAACTGGTATTTATTCTAGTAATTATTAATAATCCCAAAGTTTAATCTCACTTTTATGAGCAATTCAGCAGAAGTTCATAAAACTGCAATGCTCACGTTCCGCTGTATAAAAGCCCATTTTCTCTTGCTGAAGGTACTGTGGGAAAATCTTTCCCAGATCGGCTAATCTTACCAGGCACTTACGAACACACACAGGAGAGCAACCCTACAGGTAAGCCGCTCAAAAACACACACACGCGCACACACACACATACACACTTAGATACACACAGCCCTCCTTCCCCACCTCCTTTTAACACACATACACACAGAGGTAACTTCAGAACTATCTGAATCAGAGGCCACACAGTCATCCAGCCCAAACACCAGAAAGTGAAATACTGAAGTGTCGACATCATTCCATAATCTAAAGATTTATTCCTGCTTGTGACGTGCCTACTTTACAAAGCAGGAGAAACGGCTTTCACTCATGCTTGACACACAGACACAAACACACGTTAAGAAAAATGGACACATTTTTGCTAGTTGATCAGCAAATGAGCTGCAGCCTCATGCTTTAGAACTGGTTACACAGAAACAACTGAAAAAGAGAGAATGAGAGAAGGAACAAAAAGGGGAGCTGGAGAAAGAGAAGGAAGATTGATTCTGTCTGTGCAGATGTTCTGAAGTTAAAGAGGGCAGAGCAAGCTCTGGACAATGTTGGCTGGTAACAGCGCCCTAGAGACATCCTTGCACTGTTTATAGAGCCGCTTAATTATCATGGATTTGGCTTCTTTCCAGCCACACACGGCCGTACTCGGTGAGGATGACGGTGTTCTGTAGAGGGGGCCTTTGATTTGCAGGATGCCATGGCCTTAAGCAGAGCAGTAGGCTAATGGAGGAAAATGAACCCCAACCTGCATGTCTGATGGCCCATGTCTACCTTCTCTGACATATCAGTCAAATGGAGTTCAGCAGTCATTTCAGATGCTATAGTGGTACTGAGAAGGCCATTTGAAGAAGAACTATCTTCATTCATACTAAAAGAAAGAGGCTAGCAAAGATACCGGCAAAGAGGCTAATTGAGTTTTTTTTTTTAACTTAAAAATGTTAGTTAAAATATTAACTTATTTTTTATATTTTATTTAATTTTTTTTGTTTTTGTTTTGTACTTTTTGTTTTTATTTATTTTTATCCTATACATTTTTCTTTCTATACCATTCTGTATATTTCTATTCAGTATATTCTGGAGCTTCTGTAACCTTCATCTTAGTTAATTTAAGGCCCTTCTTTCTGGGAATATAAAGGCAGGTCCAGACAGAATCTCACTTCTCTTTAAGTTCCACACATTTACCGCCATGCTTTGTGGAGGCAGAGCGTAAGATAGAGAACCTCCCATGGGACATGGCCACTGCATGCTTGGCTCCTTTGCAACAATCCCCTGATTAGCTCGTTTAGAAACAATTTACCCTAACAAATGGCAGACATCATCATCATCTCCCCTCCCCACTTTGAGGCAAATAAGGCTAAGGCGGGCCAGTATCAGACCCGGACTGCACTCAGCCGTCTTCATGCTTCATTGTAGTAGGCTATTTGCCTGCCCTAGATGCTATCGGCTCTAGTCTTTGCAGCGAAATTGGCCCACTAGGGCTGACCATTGAAAGACCCCATTCAGATTGTAACGCTCCATGTACAGTCCTTGTAACGCAGAAAAAAAAGCAAAGATGATGAAGTAATTTAAAGTCCCCTTGGACAGGCTAATAAAAATAAACAAAACAGGGGGTAGAAAAGGCCGGCGAAAAAAGAGAAGAAAAAAAAAAGAACATGAAAACGAGGAACGCTGTCTTGGCATTTTACCATTTTCTATGAACCATGATGCGCCAAGTCTGGAAAATCAGTCCGAGTACAGACACACACACACACACTAGCGAAAATAAATTGGAACATGAAAAGGGGCCTGCATCTTGATTCCGAGCACTTGATGACGAGTGATTTTCCCAAAGCAATTAGCCCTGAAAGTCAACCTTGCAAGCGGCTGCGGGAGTCCAGACCAAGTCGGGCCACCCAACAAAAGGGGCACTGTCCAGCGGGGCTCTTGACGCGGCCTTGCCGCCATGTTTGTTTATCAGCACATTAAATTGATGTTCTCCGGCCTATTCTGGATGGGCTGTCGTCGCGAACAAGCGGGCCACTGAGACGTAGTGGAGTAGGCTAAGCTGTGGCCCTCAGGGCAAGTTACACAGTGCCAGACACACACAGTGCCAGACACACACACACACACACACACACACATATATACACATAGAGTCACTGAAGAGTCCCCATCCAGTCTATAGTGAAACAAGACTTTAGACTGAGACCTTCTAATTAATCCCAAAATGATGGGGAGCAGTAGGAAAAGGGTCAATTAAAGAGGGTACAAGTTCACTTTTTATGAGCTATGGAAATTAAGAATGACTTTAGAAGAAACAAAATTATTGAATTACTATTTGTTTTGACTGAGAAGAGTTTGTGAATGTTCATTCTTAAGTCTAACATTACATTTCATTGTGAGAAAATAACAAAATCTTTTTACAGCAGCGTTTAAGCAGAAGAGTCCTATGCATGTATGAGCACACATACACCTTCATGACTGACCAGTGTTTGCAGCATCGCCATTCTCAGCCAATGGGAGGGGGGGGAAGGGGGGGGGGGGGTGTTCCAAATTGCAAAAGGATTTGAGTGAAGGACGCTTGCTCAATTAGAGAGAAAATATCTAATTTTCAAATCATGAGATTCATACATAAAAATATTTTAAATGATTCATTCTTATACCTGAGTTTTAAATTACAGCCACTTTATTTAGCAAGTCATCCTTCAACTATAGGCCTGGCAATAGTTTAAGGGTGGCTGAAGGCGTGTGCTCTGATTTCACTGTCAGAGCTGGAAGGACAAGTGTGTCTAATGAGCTCTGTAGCGTGTAATGTGCCACCCATGTTTACACTGAGACATCATATGGCTAGTGATTTGCTGTTTACATATCTGAACAGGGACCTCATTTAGACCTCTAATTCTTTTTTCTCTTCTCTCTGTGCAGATGTAAGTACTGTGACCGTTCCTTCAGCATCTCCTCTAACCTCCAGCGACACGTCCGTAACATTCATAATAAGGAGAAGCCCTTTAAGTGCCACCTGTGTAACCGCTGCTTTGGTCAGCAGACCAATCTGGACCGCCACTTAAAAAAACATGAGCATGAAAATATTCCAGGTAAACTACCCCCACACACCCCATTTATTAACTAGGACCTGGTCAGTGGGGCTCACATCATATGGGAGATGTTTGTTACCAAGATCAGCTTGTTTGTTTTACTTGCTTATTATTTTTAACCTTGACGATGATTTTTATTTGTGAAATGTGTAGAATGGAAGAGATGGAATCTTATTAGACCAGCTGAAATGACCTCAAATTAAATGTTACTACGAAATACAAGGTAGATTGATGTACATAGCTCTATATTTTATGCCTAAAGAGTAACAGAATGTCTATTTTTGTCTTCTTTGTCCCTTCTGTCTAACTGTCAGTGAGTCAGCACTCTGGGATCCTCTCAAATTTGGGTACAAATATCTCCTCTCCAAATTCCGAGCCCGACAATCATGCACTTTTAGACGAGAAGGAGGACTCATATTTCTCAGAGATTAGAAACTTCATCTCCAACAGCGAGTTGAACCAGGCCTGCAGCTCCTCAGAGAAAAGGTAGAAATGCATGTACACACACACACACACACACACACACACAAAGGGTATGTTTTGAAGCTATAGTAACCAAATGCATAACTCAGACAAGAGTCTTGGTTTCTTGAAACTCAGCATGATCTTTGAAACTAAAGCCTGCTCCCTAGTGGCAGACTGTGGAATCTGTTTACAGTGCTGCTCACATTGTGCATGTTCCATAGCACGACTTTGCCCTCATAACAGAGAGAGAGAGGTGCAACACCTCAGTGACTCATTTCAGCTTCACTGAGTTCTGTCGTGCATTAACCATAGCCAGATACACATTGGGGAGTACTTTTCGCAGCCCAGGAAAACACCAAACAAAACTCATTACCGCCAAGTATGAGAGCCATCAAAGTGCAGGAGGTGTGTGGCCTAGTCGTAGACTGCTTTCAGAGCACTGTTTAAGCCTGGCATGCTGTGCTGACTCTGATTTCCACAAACGCTCTGTGAAGGAGCGCTGCAGTGTAGTGTCTGTGTGAATAAAAGCATGGACAGGCACATGAATTCTTTCTCAGACGTGTAATGGTCCTCCACAATTTTAGCTCATTCCCAAACATGCCAGCAGAGCCTCAATGCCCCGGCCTCATCCAGACAAATGAAAGCTCTTGCCCTGCCATCTGGGATCAATAGTCTCGTCCCCATCTAGAACAAGCAAGCCTGGCATTTTAATATATGTAATTCAAATAAGTGCTCTGTTTTCTGTCTCTCTGCAAATCACTCTGGTTCAGACAGACACGCAGCTGGGCCCTCCTGCATCCTTCATTTTAGTGTCTATTGCATTTTCGTGTCGTCTTTCTTTCAGTGAGTTTCTGTGATTCTAGTCTGTAAGTGATGCCTCCACAAATACCAATACCTCTCTCTCTCTGTATTTTGTATTATCTCTCTATCTCTCTTTCTGTCTGCCTCATTGTAATCAGCAAAGGATGAATGAGTTATCTGTTCCCCCACCGTGTGCTGGAGGTGTTTTTTTTTTTTTCTGCTGCTGAACTGATGGCGTTTAAGGAGCGAGTCTGGTCTGGCCTCTTGACTGCCCATGACAGGTTATGGGGGTCTGTGCTGAAGACAGACCCACAGGTTTACCCCTCCCTGGGGACCCCAAGATTTAGGCATTTATCTGTGCACTACATTGATGGAGCCCCCCCCATCCTCCCCTTACAGCTAAGGCAAACAGTGTTCTGACATGTTTAGACTGAGAGACAAAGCGCAGGTCTGTGGCAGGGCCTGCTGCTGTCTTCTGCGTGGCATGGACTTTCTCCTGAGCCAGGGCCCAATTTGATTACGGGATATTTAAGCTCGATGGAAAATGGAAAACAAGCAGTTTTTCTCGTCTCCCCGTTTCTTTTTTCAGAAGTCTACCCCTCACATAGCCAAACCACCCACCTCCGGATTCGATCCCTCTCCCCAAGCGCTTGTCATTATAGTCTGTTTTGATGGACATTCATTTGAGAACAGAGAGGTAAAATGACTTGAGGGGGTGGGCTCAGTGCAGTGAGATCATAACCATTTGAGGTACAGGATGATTTTAAAAAAGCGAGAGAGAGAGAGAGAGAGAGAGAGAGAGAGAGAGAGAGATAGAAATAGCAAAGGGGAAAAGAGAGCAGTAATGGAATAGCATGGTGCTGATAGGCGGTTTGCAGAGCAGCCGCTTTCTGTGGCATAGAGACAAGCCGCGATGATTGGAGCTGACCCTTTTGGACTAGCCTGTCTCGCCTCTCTGGGATTAGCTAATTCATCATGGCCAAAACGTCTGTCGTTAATTATACAACCTGTGTGTTTGTCATTCGGGGGCCCTGCATGTTTTCAGGCCGGGGTCTGGCAGGGGAATCACAGGTCATTCTGAAATGATGGATAGTAATTGGGAGGCAGGAACACAGCACAGAGCGGTGATATTCGGCAGTCAGGCTATGACAGTAGATCTGCTGTCATGGACCTTTGAGGGTAAAAAAGCCCATCTGAGGAGAGATGGAGTGAGCTCATTTAGTTGTATGAGCATATGTTGTGGTAGTCAAACATCAGCGTATGAGACCATAGAGACCAAAATAGAGATTTCAATTTCAGTTCTATATGTAATATCTGTGCTCATGGGAAATAAAGTAGACATGAGAGACAGATAGTCACATGTCTGCAGTACAGGACTTTGCACTGTCATTATGGCTTTTTGTGGTTTTAACAGAGTACTAGTTTTAAAGGTTTTTTTCAGGCTTTCTTGATTGTGTGTCAAAAACTACAAGCCATTTGTTGCAATTAAGAAGCGGAAAACAGGGTGGCCTTTACTGATGTTGCACTTTGGGCATTTGCAGGTCAGAGCTGACAGAGGAGGAGCGTCCTGAGAGCCATGCCATCGCAGGCTCCAAACTAGAGGAAGAGGAAGAGGAGGTGGAGGGAGATGACGAAGATGAGGAAGGCTCGCTTACGGAAAAGTCACAGGATGAGACAGCTTCTCCCGCCACCATGGTGCAAGGCACTTACGAAGATGACGAGGAATCGGCTCCTCTCTCTATGACCTATGAACACCCGCGCAGGTGAGACATATCACACACGCTTACGTGAATAGACCTCATTCCCCGTGTTCACAAGAAGCGCTCCACTGATGGCTGATGAGGGCGGTATGCCTTGCAGCTCACATATGTTTATGCAGTGAGTTATGAGACTAATAAGAAACAAAGTGAACACCAGATGTTATCAACAGGAATTAAGATCCTAACTTTGTAGGAACTTTGGAAGGAAGTTCCTCACTTAATGACCTGGTGACATGTTGAGGCATTCCACAATCCAGCTCCATGGCTGGTAGCTTAAAACAATGTAGTTACAGACCTTGCGTGCCTCAAGGGACCCTTATATAGCTTTCTTCCGTGTATTATAAGAGAAACTGACAATGATTTAGAACTGGAATTAATGTTAATTGTTATGCTTAAGGACCTGAAGTCCTTGACGCTGAGTGTTATGTATCACACATCTGTGCTTATAAATGTGGCAGTTTTTGTTTTTATTTAATGTGCTTCCCTAAATTTATGGGTTTTCCATACATTTTGGAAAGCCCTTAATTTAGGAACTTTCATATTCTCTGTTCATTTCTATGACGAGAAGGCATGAGCTCAAATATTGCATGAGTCTGATTTTGCATGATTGCAACACGGGGAAAAGAGGCAAACACTGCATAATATCCCACTGACAAGTACTTTGCCAAGAACTTTAAGAAATCATGATGGGCAACTACTGGTAGACTTTGCTGCGTTAAACATCTTTACTCTTATTCAGTGGTGCAGTCATGTTCATCTCTGTCTAGCTTCTCTCTTGACTAACACGACTAATCACCAGCCTAGCTGTGTCCGCTGCTGTTGATTAAAAACTGGCCCAAAATGATAATCTTGACTGTGAAGACAGCGTATTTGAAAGAAAGACAGAATTGAATCTCCCGGTATTGACAAATGGTGTCCTATACATAATGGTATGGGAATCTGCCTATGCAGCCTTTACAGTTTGGCTCGGTGACGACTGCAGGATTCTGTCATAGTACACGCGCACCCAGTCTGACCAGGTGTGACAGTCTAGAGTCTGTTGAGACAGTCTAAGATATAATCTAAAGTATTATACAAGGTCAAAAAAGCAAAATAAATAGGCTGATGAAAGGGTCATGCTCCTACCTGCTTTACATGAGTACCAGCAATAAAGTTTTCTCTGTGCCATCCTGCTGTGGGCAGGTGATATACAAATTAAGATTAGTACCTGAACGCATAGGACGAAACAGTTTAATGCTAACAGTAATACTGCATAAATACAGCAGTGTCTATAATATAACATTGTTCTCTTTTTTTAATGTACGCAAAGGACATACTGGCGTACAGCTTTCAATGCTGACTCCAATGGACATTGCTTTAACCACTTCATGTCCAAGTGATTCTGCTTTTAGAACTTCTTTGTCCAAAGCACCCAGATATTCTGGTGTGCTGAATATTTTTGTTTTAAATGGAAAACCAAAAAAATTAATCTTCCGGCTAGAGTTACTCTGCAAAAATAAAATAATTAGGGAGTTGGAGTTAGCTAGACATGCATGTATGTGTGTCTGTGCCTGCATGTATATGCACCCCAAATCTTCATGATACCATTGTTCTGCGCCATTCCACCACTCCCGACCTATGCATGCCCCTCATAATCACACCCCATCCAGCTCCAGTCAAATGATTGGGCTAACTGAGGGTCCCCTCCCCTCTCCCCACCCCTGGTTCCTCCTCCTTCTCGGTGCAGGTGTATTGAGGAGGATGCAGGACTGTTAGATCTGGAGCCTCTGCCGGGCTTCCCCAAGGGCCTGGAGCTCCATAAGCCTGGTGAAGAGCCCTTTGATGTTAAAGACATTTTTAACACCTCCTTAGAGAATGAGGCGCTGAAAGAAACACTGTTGAGGCAGGCTAAAACCCAGGTATGTCACTGCACCCACCTAGTGTACAACAGAAAAATCATGAGATGTTTGTCCATTTGGTGACTTGCCAATTAAGAAAGGAACGCTTTGACAGACAGATCTAGTTAATATTATACCCTTGACTGGTATACATGCAGTCTGTGACTTGAAGGAGCCTTCTCTTTCTCTAACATTCTCTTTCTTCCCTCTCAAATGTATTGTTCACAAGACAGCGACAAAACATTAACATAACTAACACACGTTTTTATCTTTACCCACTAACTACAACATCATTTGCACTCAAACTTTTAACATGGATAGTCTGTATTTTGTGATTTATGATTTAGGATTGGTTTTGCATTCTTACTGGGTTAAACATGCTCCTCTTCTCTTTTTGCCCCCTTGCTCCCACAGGCTTATGCAATGATGCTCTCTCTGTCAGAGAACAACTCACTGCATCCATCCTCCCAGAATTCGCTGGATGCCTGGCTGAACATGGGAGGAGGCCCTTCAGAAACCAGCTCCTTTCATCCGCTCAACCACATCTAAGCCCTGAGAGCAAGGAGACAGTGAGGGATCGGAAAGAGAGATGGGGAGAGAGAGGGAGAGGACAGGATGGGTTAAGACATGAAAGAGAGGCATGTGTTAAAAAAAGCACATGAAGACCAGCAATGCTTACAGTAGACGAACCACCACTTCAGTAGGGCAAAAGGGGCTTGGGGGGAGCTTAGCCAACTGGACTGTTGGCTGAAACAGAGACACAAACCAGTAGAGCTGTAGAGATCTCCTTTCCACCACAGATAAAAGAGACTGACCAGACCACTCTCGGCCACACAGAACAGCACCCAGTCTGTCTGTCTGTCACTCCTGGCTTCAAACTAACAGCAGAACCTGCACTGTTCTCCAGAAAAGCTCACTGTAGGAGGACTGCTGTCTCCCAGTGACTTCACAAATCACCCATTCACATTTCCCATCCTGGAAACCGTAGTTATGAAAAGTGATGCACTGCATGACTATAGGAGATTGCTCTGAAGGTGTACAGTGGCTAAGAAAGGTATTTTTACATGTACACAAATGCATCCATATCCCCAAAGAGTCCTCCATTGAGTGCACATGCAGTGGGCCAATCAGACCACAGGAGGGCCATCGCCTCAGTAAACCAGGGTGTCTCCAAGCTGAACAGGGTTCCATTCTGTCCTCTAGATGTCTCCAAAAAAGACACACCTGCACTGTCAAAAGCTTAAAGTGGAACAGTAGTTTGCAAAATGGATTACAAATGCCACAGTATAAAAATCAAACAGAGAGGTGAGAGAGTATTAGAAATAATTGGAGTCACTTTCATTTCAAGTCATGTACCTCATTTTTGATGTTCCTCCAACGACAAGATTTGGACCATTGATGGTCATTCTCAGAGCAGCAAAACTGCTGCAGCGCATACCTGCTCAACTACATGTATAACGTTATCATCATTATTATCCAGATTATCATTTTAGCTGTACACAGGCCTTTGTCTGAACTGAGAATTTGTTTGAAGAGTTAAATTATTCTCCTTTGGAGGCATTTGGGGTATCCTCTTAACTTCCTCATGCATTCAATAAGGTAATCCTCTTTTTGTATGTGATTTGTTCTTTGATAAACAGTATTGTTTCCTTTCAAGCACATTTGTGCTTAAATGTTAATATAATTATTTAGTGAAGGACCAAATTTGTACGATATTGTTGTATGATGTACAAAATAATTTGAGAGTTCGTAGCAAAGAGTGTTGTGTGCCAAATAACCCTTTTTTTTTTTTCTTGGACAATCATTTTTTTCCCCACAGTGGTTATTGCCACTGTCTTAGTAGTGTTTTTTTTCCTCCCTTATTGCCTACTCTCTCTATACATTTGATTTGAGTTTTTGTTTTCTATTTATTTTAGTTTTTCATTATTCATGAAAGGAAAATGACTCAAGAAAGAAAAAAAAAATCACCTACTCTGCTTTTCTGAAGGAATGAAATTTGAAAAATATGATTGAGGTTCTTAATCTCTGAACGCTCTGAAGGTTATTGTATAGAGACCGGCGTGCCAAAATTGAAATGACAAATTTAAATCAACTGTTATTTATGGCAACTTAGTCTTGGCACCAGTCTGTTTGTGTCCATTGTGAGGTTTGTTATGTCTTTTGTTTGCTCAACCATTTCAAACTGTATGTGCAGTGTTTGATGTTGAACAAATGAGTGAAATTTTTAAATGAAATCCTTTGATTAAAGCATCAGGTAACTCGAATAGTGGGGCATTATATTTTTACTGTCATAATCAATTATACTGTCAACTTTAGTCTATCCATTTTAATTTCAGCAACAGAAAGACCCTGTAACACACTTTGAAAGCTTGATTCCCTGTGTGGTGTGTCAAACAGTGTGCCACTGTTCCAACAAGTCCTATTTTGTAATGAGAACCCAGAAACCATTCGATGAGTAGCGTGTGTTTGCTGGGGGTGCTAGAAGTATAAGCCTTGGAACCAACTGCATAGTGTAATTTTTTTTTTTTGTTTTTAAACAATAAATAATATTTCTTACAAACAGAAGCAGCTGCTGTTAATAGAAGGGGCTAGAATAGGATGAAATCAAGGGGATCAAATGGTGAGCTGTGGGGCCTAACATCACCGCTGATATGTGAGCGTAGTTAGGGTTTGGGCAGGAAGCACACTCCCTCAATACGCATTTTAGCATAGCACCAGGACTCAGGAGTCTTAGTGCAACTCCAATGAACTGTGAATCCAGCGCATGAATCGTACAAATACAGAAAATGACTAACCACAAACTCATGATGAATGTGTAGAGTAGATGTAACGTGTCACTAACGTATCCGATTTCTGTCAGAGACAAACCCTTCATCTTCAGTCGTTTTTGGAAGTCAGACGGAATAGTATCTATCATCACTGCTTCACCTCTTTTCTTTTAACTACTCCGTTCATATGGCTTGGGGCACTCCCTCTGTAGTGTAAGGCAAACTGCAAATTAGCACTTAAATACAGGGCATTCATGTCCATGAGACGCAGAGTTAGTTTGGGTCCAGTTTTAGTACAGTTCTCCAGATATGGCTGTGTGATTTTAACAAGCACTTTAACACAGAAGACAAAACAGCATGCTGGCATTAGGAGCAACTCCATTATTCCTTTCCCTCCAAAAGATACTTTTCCCAGAGAGGCTGGAGCACTATAGTGGTCCTCTAGATGAGCCCCTAGATGGCGCCTCTGGATCATTTTGCCATAATTCAATAGTATGTCTTCACTGTACAATTAAGAGGAGTTCACAGGCGCTCCCTACGACACTAGCATTGCTGGAGATAATTAGGAATATTACATATGGAGAGGTTCATGTCACATACTACTGTAATAAACAAGCGCTGTAGGTGGAGTAATCGATCCACATGTTGGGGGGAAAAAACATAATGAATGGTCACAAACTGAAATTAATATGGACATTATTGTACTTTGCCCACTGTTACAATACGAAACAAAAACCGTAGGAAATTATGGTTTCTCGAAAACTGTATAGTATTTCAAAAAAAAAAAAAAAATGTTGCATATGTCTGAAAATTAGTTTAAAAAAAAAAAACAAAAACAAAAACATGGGTTTGAAAATAGATGGTGCTTGTTTCATTTGAATCTGAGTTGTATATCGCTTCTGTTCTGTTTAATAAAAAAAACAAAAACAAAAAAAAAAAAACAAACAAAAAACCTATTGTGCATGACTTGTGTTTTAGCGGTCATAATGGTGTCCATTTGTGAAATGTGTATCTTAAATTAAAAAGAAAAAAATGGTCATTAAAAAATAATGAATTTGTAGATGCACTTATTGTACATGTGGTTAGGTTAGTAGGTTTGACTTTAAGTCCTTGTTAACTGCCTTAAATGCAACAGGCAGATGGTTATTGAATTAAACATTATGCTTGTGGGAGAGAAATAATGAAAAAAAAAAAATGAAAGGATTGTAGAATAATAATGAAAATTCTGAAATTGCAGTTCTTTTTTCATGCTTGTGATTACTGAAGATGTACTTTAGAGAAATTTCATGGAGAAGACATGATTCTGATGTTAATTCTGTAGAATAGATATGTATACCAAATGTAATCTTTCCAATGCTATGAAGAATTTATACATGAAATTGATATGCAATAAAAACCTGTGTGCTTTTTATATGAATGCCGTCCTGTTTTTGCATTGTGTGTGTGTAGTGTCTAACTGAACTGACATTATCTGCGTTCACAGTGGGTCTCAGGGGTTTCAATAGTGTTAAAACATGTGACATTCTGCATTCACCAGCTGACCGGCTCAAAAAGACTGAACACCATGCTGTACTAGACAGCTAAGACGTTCTTTGTCCACAGTGTCATTTAAATTCCCTGGCGTTAAGTCTGCTCAAACGGATCCGTTTTGTTGTGCGTCTTTTCAGTGTGTCTTGTGTTTCCTTCCTATTAGTTTTTCTAACATCAGTTGTCACACAGCCTCCATAGATTCTTTAGGTAATGAGGTGGGGCCTTATTTTCTTCTTTGCCAATGCAGTCTTTATTCCTATTCTGATGAAGTCCAATCTGTTTTTTGCAGTAGTTAAACAACATTTATTACTATTCTGTATAACTCAGGACTTCATAAAAACTTAGATTTAGATGCTTTTCTCGCTTTCATTAAAAAGTTACATAGCCGTCCACATATGTGGACACTAAAGAAGGGAAATAGGAAGAGCAAAACTCAGTTTCTAAGCATGCCTTTCCTTCTTTCTGTTCCACTCCACCCCATCTCCTGTCCCAACCCGCCCTACTCCATATTCCTCTTGCTGTCTAAACATATACTGTATGTACAAAAGTACCCAGAAACACCTTCCAGTAAGCAAATTTGACTACATGAGGGGGCCCCCATTGCTGACACAAGTATTGAGTTGCATACACTAAGCTTGTGTTCTCTGAAGTGATGGAGCACCACCTTCAGGATGAGGTGGAGTAATGTTTCAAAAATTATTCATCAAAACTAATCATCTAAGGATGAAAACTAATCATCTGACGCCAGCACCACACTAAAGCTCTTGTGATCCTTCCAGCAATGTTCCAACATCTATGCAGCTTTTTGCAGAATTTACCACACCTACAAACTCCACTCGACGTCACGAGTTTGAGTCGATACCTGTTTATCTGTCCTGTTGGGGTACTCATTCCCCCACCCCTCTCGGGCACCCCTGGGGGTATGCTTCCTTCGGGTTGTCTTTAATTCTCTTCGGGTTCTCTGTGCTTGTCTGTGGGTTCTCCTTCACGGGAGCTGCAGT
>JBBPCZ010000017.1:3692580-3705080 GCA_037974445.1 Brycinus macrolepidotus | reverse complement strand
TTTAGAGTCTGATTGACCACTGTTAACAAATGTTTAATCATAAACCAGGGGAAAGTTGGTTGGTGGCCTAGTGGTTAGGGCGTTGTCCCTGCGATCAGAAGGCCGTGGGTTTGAATCCTAGGACTGATAGTGGCACCACTGAGGTACCCTTGAGCAAGATACTGTCCCCACACACTGCTCCCTGGGCACTGTGTTCCTGGCTGCCCGCTGCTTCACTTGGTGAATGTGTTAAATGCAGAGAAAGAATTTCACACTGTTCACACTGTGTGCTATGGTGTGTTCACATATAAAAAAAAATGGTCACTTCACTTCAAAGGTGAGTGCCAACTTTTTAATATGAAATCATAGAGGGAAAGAAATTACACAAAGCTGTGAGACCACGACTGATTGAAAATTTAAACGACATGGCTATGGGTATTGTAATTATGATGTTGAGTTACATATTAAAAATAATAACTAATGAAAAAATAAAGAATATGGAACGTACAAAAACTGACAGCAACTAATGATCTTCAGCGAAGGCCTACTAGGCTGTAAACATGCTACAAAAAGCTAGAGGTTCCACATCTTGCCTTGAACTCTCAACTGGCAGTTACAGGGCCCGTTTCTCTGAAAGACAGCCCAGATCACTGATCTTTAACCTTTTCCTGGAAATTAGCTGTATGCCTGCCAGATTAATAGCAAATAAACCCACCATTTCCCTGTCAGGTTTGCTTCATTGTTCCAGCTTATAACTTTTATTGCCTGACTGAGTGCTGAATATGAGTATCCAACCATAATGACTGGGCTGAAGGCTGTTAAGAGCATAGAGATGCAGCAGATGAGGATGCTGTGAGACCTGGTACTTTATTGATGGCCTTTGTAGAAGGGCAGTTTGCTGGTTACTCAGATGAGATAATGTACCATCAAGAATCACTGCATGTTAGGTAATGACTATAGTTCAAAATTTCCTAAATTAGAAGTTATCTGATCTCCTTCCATATATTTGACTAAAACACCTCAAATGAACAGTGTGATGTTGGTATACAGTCATCCTAAAGACCAGACCAATGTATATCTGACTACTGAATGCAGTTTAAAGCATAGTAGGGCTGCACAATATCTCGTCTGCTAATCGTTATCACAGTAGCGATCTCTACAATACTGATATCACAGAAGGCTGCATGATGAGAATGAGCCTCTAAACAAGAACAGTATTTCTGATGGGGCAACGAATCACAGCTCCAGGTGAGCTACCGGGTGTTTGATGAATCGAGGTCTTCATGTAGTCCAACAAAAGTCTAATTTTTAACCAGTAAAGGTGTTGGTGAAATGGTGCATAAATGGGTGGGGCTAAAGTGGTGTAGCCAGAATAAGGAGACGTATTTAAACATGTTGGTTTTGTAACATCACAAAAACTATTATTTGAAAGCTTGTTTTCGTTGTATGGACTGTAGGGATGTGGGAGTAAATGTATTGTTTATTTACAGTATTTACAGCCGTTTTAATTCCAGAAAAGTGATTAAAGGGGGCCTTGAATGTTGTGAAAGGCATCGCAGTTGCAGTGTGTAGCAGTAAAATCGCAATACCGATGCATTACCCACATTGTGCAGCTCTAGAATACAGTATGGAAATCATTTTCACTGATCGTGCTAAAGAATCTAGCCACCTCTGTTATGAACTTTAGATTTCACACTAAGCCCATGGTTTTTATTTTATTTTTTCCTCCAGCCAGGAACCATAGAGCAGGCAGTAAACGAAATCCGCACAGTGGCCTTGCCTTCTGAAGATGGGGAGGTTCTGAGTGTGTGGCTTTTGGCAGAGTGAGTCTCGTCTTCTCCTGTTATCTGACTAAATGATTAAGCAAATAGTCTTTCAGTCATGAAATTATATTTGCAAACATTCAGAGTGCTTTGTTCTGCATTTAGCCTCGAGTTGCATACCATGCCACAAACATACGATAACTAGAATGGAATTCATACTATTAAAGACTTTACACAATATACTTTTTATGTAATGGATGAATTGTTCATATGGTGATTATGAGAAATAGCTGCTGGTTTTCATAGTTGAGTTCATGGTCCTTGGCAGCTCAACTTCCCATATAGATGCTTTAGATTACGATTACAGACTGTAGTCCATCTATTGTATCTCTGCATCATTTTTTAGCCCCCTTTCCCCCTTCATCAATGGCCAGGACCCCCACAGGACCACCAGTGAGCAGGTAATGTTAATATTAGCACAGCAGTGACATTGACATGGTAGTTCAATTGTGTGTGTGTGTGTGTGTGTGTGTTTGTGTTGCACACAGTGGATCACACACAGTAGTGCTGTTGAAGTTTTTAAACACATCTGTTTCACTGCTGGACTGAGAATAGTCTAAAAACAAAGTATCCAACTAGCAGTGTCTTTTGGCCAGAAACTGACCACTGATGAAGGACTAAAGGATGACTAACACAAACTGTGCCAAACCAGAAGAACTATCATCAGTAATTTGACATCTGCAAAGAGGACCAACAGGTTAGATACGTCTAGTAGGGTGAACAGTAAGTGAACACAGTGTTGGAAAACTCCAGCAGCGCTGCTGTATGTGATCCACTCTGTGTAGCACACACAAAGACACACACACACTAACATGCTGCTAATATGTGTCACGACTGTGTTGGGAATAGCACCGCCCAGATAATGTCTGCTCTTGTGTGGTCTTGTGGGGGTCCTGCTTATTAATGAGCAGATTAAAGGAGGCTAATAAACGATGCAGAGAAATTGGAGAACTACAGATTGTAATTGTAAAAAAGTTAAATGGACAGATAAAATGGACAATGACTGTAGGTGTTCCTACACTTGTCAGTGTACATATAGTTACACTAGTACCAAAAATTAAAAGGTTCAGGACTAATCTTCATGCTTCATTTGTATTGTTTTTATGTTTTAATTGACATAATGTCAACGTCAACATTGTCATAACTGCCTTTCTCTACAGAGTTGATCATTGGAACAATGAAAAGGAGAGATTGGTGCTGATAACGGAGAGGTGAGGAGGGAATTTAACTCACACTCGTGATTGTGCCGGACAATTAAGAGAGCTTATCCGCTCACACAGCTGGTGTCTGCTGTGCTGTTACTTTTCAGGTCCTTGCTGGTCTGCAAATATGACTTCATAAACTTGCAGTGTCAACAGGTCATCCGAATTTCCTTAAATGCTGTGGATACAATTTCCGCTGGAGAGTTTGAATTTCCTCCCAAATCTCTCAACAAGTAAGACATATGTTTACAAGGAAGAGAAAAGCTAGATGTTTCATACACTTGGTTATCATGGGTGGTAAGGTAGTATTCTAATTCCATTTTGCATTTTGCTTAATGCGTTTGAGGGGCCTTGGGAATATTGTATTCATCTCTGAAGCGCATACAGTAAGATCTCTAACACTGCAGTGAGCTTTTGTAACATGATTAATGATGGTCATTCTTGTTGCAGGAGTTGTCATCTCTTTGTCTATGTCTCTGTGCATGTCTGCATGAAGGAGAGAGGGCAGTGGCATCCGTGTGCAGTGGGATAAACGGCCAAGGCCTTCTTTCCTAAACCGCTGGAACCCCTGGTCCACTGACATGCCCTACGCCACCTTCACGGAGCACCCCATGGCCCGCGCTGATGAAAAGGTGGCTTCCCTCTGTCAGGTAAGTTTGGAGGTTAAAGAATGTTCTGCATGTTTTGCCTGAGTCAGTGTTCTGCACTGATTTGTGGGTTGGGAACAGTTGTGCTCTGGAATTCTAAAGCAACTGTGACTGATTTGCTCGAAAGAACAAAGTGTGGAAAACACTACACGTACATTTCTGTGAATATTTGCTTGCTGAAAAAGACACAGCGGGGGGCCTAATCGTGTTGCACGGGTGCTACCAGCTCGTCTAATACTGCACTGCAGACAGCATGCATTGAAGACGATACATGATGCTACATTTAGAAAGATGACTAATTTGGCAAGTGATGAGTATAAAAATCAGTATAATTAGTATGCATGCTACATGAACTATAAGTCCTGCTCGACCCATATCAGCCTCAAGCTTAAGGGTGAAAGATTAAGTTGCTTTGAAGAATTCCTAGATTACTGCCAGTGACCTGAATGTTTAATTCATCAGCTGGAGAACTTCAAAACTCAGCTTATCCAGGCTGTGAAGAAGGCCCACAAGGATTTCCCCATCCCAGGAAGGGCCAACGGGGTGCTTCTGTTGGAGCGGCCCCTCTTGATAGAGACTTACCTGGGCATCATGTCCTTCATCAACAATGAGGCCAAACTTGGCTACTCCATGACCAGAGGCAAAATTGGCTTCTAGCTCCGCCTGATCACCTGTTCTCTTTCAACACCGACTAGGCATCACCACTGACTGGTACTGCTACTCTCAAGTACGTTCAACTACATGAACGCCTTTTGTGTTGCTTTGCCAGATTTCAGTGGTGGCACCCTTTCCACCTCGACAGTGTGTCACTGACTTCGCAGCATGTGCCTGGAAACATCCGATGCCAACATTGATGCCCCTTACTGGGCCGTGCCATCCAGCTTTTTTTTTCCTTTGTGCCCCACTGTACCAAATATTTTTTATGAGTCTGTCTGATGTGGGATGAGTTGGGGTATGTGACGGTTAATGGGGCCGTGTACGTAGCACTGGTGGACAGGGTTGAAGATGTTTGCCATAGTAACCTTTGGCATGAATATTCATGAATAATTACTCTTAAGAGTTTAATTCTACCAGTACCTTCATTACCATGTTTGGTTAGTAGTTGAAATTGTGTTTATTGGAAGGAAATTTGTCACGACAGAAGTCAAGTCATTCTCTGGCAGTGATGTGAAACTAAAAAGGGTATATAGCCATAATTTCAATACTCCTTTAATAATAAAAATTGGAGACCTAAAGCCGGTTCTCTTGCGTTTTGTAATCTGTAAGGACGTTTCATTTTTTTCTCCTAGAGCCTCTAAGACAGCGGCACTCGTATGACTGTTTCTACAGGTTACTCTGTAATGATGTAGCTTTATTGAACAGAAATTAGTCTGAAATGCTTAAATGCTTGTCGGAACAGAAAACATTTATTTTCCTAAAAATTCATTTGACTTTACTTAGATAATAATAACTTTGTCAGCACTATTAGTTATCCACCTCTTAAACTGTATAGGAGGTACTTGTTCAGGTATTGTGGTGCACAGTTTAACGCCAGGCTTCCCATAAAGTAAATTAAAGGCAAGTTCCACCCATTTTTCAAAATTTCTTCATCATTCAGTTAAGACTATTCAGAGGTTTGATGTGAGATGCTCTCATCCTCTGTGTTTCTTCTAGAGAAACATATAGACTTATAAGGTTATGGCATAAAACATACAGGCCAAAATAGCACATTAAGAAATAATTATTTTGGATTTACCACTATTAGACCATTATCAACATTAAACCTCATGAAACCCCAGGCCTTTGTAGGTTAACTATGTTTTGCATTGTAGATAAAATGACCCCCCTCACTACAACTATAAAGAATCTGAGAGTCAGTTTCACATCACACTACTCTGAATGATTAATTATATCTAAACAATTATGTAAAAGTTTGGAAAAAAAATCCCTTTAAGAGTGAACATCTGCCATTGTGGATCTTGTTTCTAAAGCTGCTTGTCAAAAATCCTGACTGGATTGCTAGCATTTATATACAAAAAAAAAATACTTTTGTGTATGTTATGGACACAATTGCACTAACCAGACACTGAAGGAAGATCATGTTTGAGCAGTAAAAAAAAAAAAATCAGTTCTTTTACACAAATAACTTGTTGATGCCTACATAGAGCACCTTCAGTTTAAATCTACTTATTGAGAGCACATGCACATGTGGAGCAGGTGACCTGCCTTTTAAGCCAGATACTGCTATTTGATTAATTTTATCCTGCTATAGTTCTTTTAAATACAAAAGATGTGTTTATATTCATAAAGCTGATCACGTGGAAAGCTCCACATTCAGACAGATAGTTTGGCCTGGCTCAGACGAGGTTAGTATGCCTTCACATGATGTTAAAGCAGAAACGTTTAGTTCGGTGACCAATACGGGTTCTCAGATGTGTCCTTGTTTGTACACACACTTATTTATCTATTTGCTTTCAGTTCAGTACATAGTGATGTTTGTACCAAAGTTATAATGGAGCGTTGTTTCTTATTTGCACCTCTGTCAGTTTTGTTTTTCTTTTCTGTAAAAAAAAAAAAAAAATGTAAAGTTTTGCATGTCATGCATGCTGTCTACTGGGTATGAAGTCTGATTTTATGCATATTATGTTTGTACTCTGGTCATGGCTTCAAACCACCCATTACGGCTTTTGAGCACATTTTCTCTGCCGAAATATTTCAAATTAAGGCTCATAATTCGTGCAAGACTACTGTTTGTGATCACTTTGTCCTAATCACTGTTGAGGTGATTTCCGAAAACCAAATTTTAGCTGGTGTGAAGTTATTCTACTGTAACTTTTTCCCTGGCTTAGTTTTCAAATGGGTTTTAGAAATCAGCCTCAAAATTGTAGTTTGAATTTTGTTGCTAGTACTGCTGATATCCTTTGAGTTTGTGCTGTAACAGCCATACTTCAAGTTATTAAAATCATACATTCTTTTACTTCAGTTTCTTTCTCAATTGACTGGGGATACTGTATAATTCATTTTCACACATACAGGTTCAAGCACGAGCCAAAAGGACAACTTGAAGTTTTGTAGAAAACTTTATTAGAAATAAATCTAAATGTATAAAAATAATCCTAACTTCTAAGTTTACACATTCAAAAAAACAGCTTCCTTCTCACTTGGTCCTCCTTAAAATTTCACCCGCAGATAGACCTGAAAAACAGTTTGCTAACTCTCAAGTTTTTCATCCTGAAATGTTTGAGCAAAACTTCTGTGGAGGATGAGTGTAATGGGTAGACAGCAGCAGCTTTTACGCCTTCTTACCACCTGGATTCTTGTGCCAATTAACTTGCATCGGCTGTTTAGTCTGCTGCAGAGATGCAGTGACTCATTTTTTACTCTTTTTTTACATTCTTATTTTGTGAATACTGAGTATTTGAAGTGTTTGGTTTCATTCAAAAATTAAGTATAAATGAAGGCAAAAAATATTGAACGTGTCAAGGCCATAAGCGTTCACATTTTTCATATGAACCGAAATAATAGTGCCTCAGTATTATAATGATGAAGCTTTGGTAGGAAACCTTGAACTGGGAGGAAGACCACAGTTTTTCAGGCCACAGAGGAAAACATTCTGCGAGCACATGACAGCACTTGTGTAGTATGTGTCGTCACGCTAGTGTTATGGAAAAAATCCACTCATTATTAGCCCATCTAGATGCTACAAGCTATGCTTTAACCATGTGTAGCTCAATGAGGTGTATCATTTCTGTACTAACAGTTAAGATGACCTTACGGCTATTTTTTTTTTTTTTTTTTTTTTTTTTGAAGAGTTTAACTTGTGGGAAAATTGCCACAACAGTAGATGTTGCTGCCAGGTAACATGCTCACAAAAATGTACTGTTCTTTTTGTTGGCTAGCTAGATCTATACAACAGGGTCTTTTCAGCTTTCTGTGTATTGGGGCAGGTTTTTCCCTTTTCCTCTAACTTGTTACAAGTTATGGTTTATAAATAAAAGTAAGAGTGCAGCAAGCTGGTCCACGATGCACTAGAGCAGCATAAACTTTGGACTTTCCTAGACATGCACAGCCACAGCTCAGTTGGAACCCCAATTTGGGGTACAGACCCTAAACTTCAGTCTGGAGCTCACTGCTCCTCGTCTGTAGCCATGTAGCACAGACACAGCTGGTCTTTCCCCAGTAGGACCAATGAGTCTCCACTGCCGTGCCAGAAGAGAGACTGCACCTGGAAACTACCTGTTAAACAGAGGAACGGTAAAAGGTTAGTACCAGGTTTGTTTTGGAATTTCTTTGGCTAGCAGAACTTGATAGTTTATGTGGAGTATCTTTGTGAGACTTATTTTGAATGCTTCAAAAAGGATATGCATGATAACATTGCTAAAAACACTAAAATCACAAGTCATCCAAATTTTTTCTATAAATACATGCCCAAAATTTCTCTGTTCTTTTTGCTGAAGTAGTTTAGGACACCTTATGACCTACTATGAGCTATTAAAATTAACCAACGTAAACAACCAAACGCTGTGGGCAGCCTTTTTACACAACAGGGTCTGTTTTCACAAACCACCCCAGGAGCAGGAGCGCTGATCAAGAATCATTTATGTACCAACAACCATCATAAATACAGAAGAATGTGATCCGAGTACAGTCCTCTCTAGCCCTGGTGTTGTCTAAAAAAAAAAAAGTTTTGTTCATTTTATAGCTCACATTAAATCATACCGTGTCTTAAACCACACTGACGTGTTTGCACCCCCTTATTGAAAACCTGGAAGTGAAATGAGCATAATGTATTTGAGGATGTATTCACAGAAAAGATTTGGGTGATTATTGACTGAGTTTTTTCATTGTCAGCCTTATAGCTCTAGTGCTAAGCTAAAGGAGCAAAATATAATGGCTGTTTGATTACATCTGTGGTAAGTGGGAAATCTGGGTAAATCGGAATTTTTGCCTGGCATAAAAGTAACTGTTTCACAAACATCAGATTTACATAATTTACCACAAATGTAGTCAGTCTGTCGTATAAGGCTAATGTAAGTAATAAGTAAAGGAAACTTGTATGCGAGTTAAGCATCCTGCAAAGTGCATGCCTCATGAAACTGCAGTTTGAGGGAAGTGATTAAGCAATCTCAAATAGACCCGTTTATGTGGTTTTTGATAATTAATGACATACTGTTATCTATATATACAGATGGCTGCTTTTTCACTTTTTTTTTTTCCAATGTGATGAACTTTTTCACAACAACAGTAGACCAACTGATCACCTACGTTCAGGGTAAGGGGACAACTGTGTTGATTCGTGATTTGTGGCTTCATCATCACAGTAAACCAGTTACCCTTTTGTGTTGCATGCAGTTATCAGAGCAGTGTTATGGGCTGTTTTGGCCCATTACCTTCTGCTGGTACTTTCACAGACACGCAGCTGGCTGGTGACCACAGGTAGACCTTGGCGTTCCCGGTGCAGAGGGCAAGGCGGGGTCTACGGGGATCCCAGACGAAGCAGCGCACGGGGGCAGTCTGCTCCAGCACAGCGTGCAGGCAAAGCCGCTGCATGTCCCACACCCACAGGTTCTGCGGCATGTTGTCTGAGAAGTTTGGCACAGCGTCAGTGAGGACAGCGGTAGAGTGCTCTCAGCTCCAGTGACAATCTGAGTAGTGCGCTTATGATTAACACCCACACAGCTAGTCACCTCCGCCAAGCCAAAGAGGAGGACACACTTGTCGGGGAGTTTTGACAAGGAAGAATAAGCTCAGTGTTTCAAATAAAGGGGAATTACACAGCAGCTAAAACAACAAATGTCTCCAAATACCAGACTCTGTGGGCAGCCTGTAACTCTTCTCATGACTGGTACAGGAGCCAAATGGGGCAAGGGGCACTGAAGAGGATATGTGTACCATTGGTACAGGAAACGAGTGCTGTTTTTTTTTTTTTTGCATACTTTTGACCATAACTACTTATAAGAACATTTCCAAAATTTATATTGAGTATTAGATTCTTACCGTTCTTAGTTGCGAGGTAGCGATTATCTGCACTGAAAGCAATAGCAGAGATTCCAATTTTGGGGTTGGCGCGGTCCAGATCAGGCTTTACCACTGGCACCTGGACTGGCAGCGAAGTGACCTCATCTGAAAGAAAGCAACAAAATCAATCAATCAAGTCATAAAAAAGTGCCGATTTACCCGTTTTCAACAATATAATTACAGTCTTGTTTTAGAACATCCTTATCGGCAGAATTTTACTTTAACTCATTTAAATGTTTTGTTGTGCTCCAGTAAACAATTGCTGCTTTAATGAGTAACCGTTCATTTTTTTAAAAGATTCAAAAGAAAGTATACTGTATGAACATGTAGCAGTGAGTTTCAAATAAACATGGTATGTAAAAACTATGAACATATCTTTGGAAGCGCACTGCAGCATTTGCTGCCAGCAATGTGTCTTTGAATTTATGCCACTGAAAGCACAGAGGGAAAGTGCGACAGTCTGTGTGGGTGGTTTCATGTTTTCAAGAGCGGAGAGGAAGGCTTAGAGATGGGATCTGATATCAAAACATGACACTAAGCACTGTTTTTGTTGGGGAGATTTATACAGGGGCATTCGCAGACCTCAGTCAATGGTCTGCCTACAGAAATAGTTGCTCATCCTTGCTGTGCATTGGAATTCATAATGGCTCTGTCACCATGCCTAGCCTCCCAACCATGGTCTCCACTGAGACACCACCGTCTGCATAGCATGCAATATTAGCACAAGAGCTCAGCCCACATGCGGCACACATGGACACCAACAGGGTTCAGCAGCATGAAGGAACTAAAACCACATCTTGCAGAAATGCAAACCAAGGCATTAAGTTACTTGAGGTGATAAATAATAGGTCTATGTAAGATAATGAGTAATGCATATTAATAATAATAATAATAATAATAATAATAATGAATGTATCTTGAAATGCATTTACTTATGTTACTTTACTACCTCTAAATTAATCTCTTCCCATGCAGGCTGCATCAACATGTTATTGTTTTGAAATATTCAGATATAGGACTGGTGCTTGCCTCTTCCCCTCCTTTCCTCAGGCATATGATAATGTGTGCTCATATAATAAAGTAAAAAACATTCATTTCTGGATCCCTGTCTCCTGATTCCTTTTCTCAACACACACAAAAATATTTCCGACACAAAACCGGGGGTGAGTGCATCATTTCAGAATTTACAGGTACAGGTATTACAGGTAGTGTCCAGGCATTTATCTCTATTTCATTTTATACGGGCTTACATTTGCTCTGAGTGTTGAAGAGGGAGTTCCCCAGGGTCATCTGATGAATGGGCAAATCCTCAATGCCAACAACAGGCCTTTTCTCCACCTCTCTGAACACCACCTAATACCAACCCAAACAAAATCAGCGTTTAGGACTCTTTCAGGATTAGGTGCTGAAGACCTAAGGCAGTGTAATGTTTGATGTTGTTTTAGCCATCTTTCTTGACAAACCTAATCTTTTGTAGTGCAATAATGATAAGGAAATGAAATTACTTCTGAAATGATGGTTAATAAAAAGAAATGCATACAGCTTTGGAGTTGGGGATAGTGGCAGGATGGTCAAACTCAATGAGTTTCTTCCAAGTGATGTGGTTCAGGATCCGAACCTAATGGTGGAAAAAGGTAAAAGATTGTGTTTCACAATAGTTGTGTATGCAAGTAAAATCTTGTGTATGCAGCAAAGCAGAATCAAAGTGCATGTATGTTGGTAAATTTACTTTACATTTAAAACATATTTGAAGTTGAAGGCAGTTTGTGATTGTTTTCTCCCAGTTCATACCTTCTCATCATAGCTGCCAATGGCCAGGAACTGGCTACTGGGACTCCAGGCAACTGATTTGATGCCCAGTGACCATTCGTAAGCACTGTAGGCAGACAACAGACGCCCATCCAGGGAATAGAACAGCATCTTGTACTACAAAAATGCATATTTGCATTTTTGTAAAATGAGAAAACAGACAAACACATATTAATGATCAATTTTTCAAATGCAAAACTAATCGACTATTGTTTGGCTGGAACAGACACTCATCTACAAACTTTGTGGAAATACTAGGCTTACAAGCATAAGATTCATTCTTAGCCACGGCAAACACATCACGCACATGTTATGAATTTTCTGAAATGTTACTCATCTTTCCTACATTCACTCACAGGTGTATAAAAATGGATGCTCACCTCGAGACAGGAGTCCCACGCTGCAATCACACAGCCATTGGGAGACCACTCCAACCCACCTAAGTCCTGTGTTTCTGTCTCAAAATGCTACAACAGAGTACCCTGGTCAGTTCAAAACGTAATATTCCAAATGAATGATCTCTGAAAGTGGCATGCCATGAAGCAGTTTAGATATTTGCCCATAATAATGACCATGCTTCAAAACGTATCCACGGCCTAATCATATCCAGGGATCACTATATCCAAGACATCTAAGACCCTAGATATCTAAAATGTCAAAGTAAGTGAGATGTATCTGGTTAAGATAAAGAAAAATGCTCACCCTGAGAAGATGCCAGTCATCACAAACAAATACGCTAATGTAATCTTTACAGTCTCGTCGCTCAGCTAAAGCCATGTAGCGTCCATCAGCACTGAAGTCCATCCCTTAAACAAGTCATGAAAAGATTACTAACTCCTAAATGTGTAAGTTTGCATTCTCATGTATGCACACACACACTCACACTCACACACCCACACAAACACACACACACACTCAGACACACACGCACACACACACACACACACACACTCACAGACACACACTCACACACACACACACACACACACACACACATACACACACACACACATACACACACACACACACACACACACACACAC
>JBBPCZ010000017.1:3669117-3687893 GCA_037974445.1 Brycinus macrolepidotus | reverse complement strand
TGCATCATTTTTAATGTTACAATTGCTACATCTGTCATCACGTGACTTTGCTTTCTGTTATGTTAAATAATTCTATGATATTTTTAAACGTATCACAAAGCCTCAAAAGTATATCACAATACCTCAAGAATTTTTCACTATGTATGTCACAATAGGATTTTTTTTGACAGAAAAATGGTGCTATATTTAAAATTACCATCAAAACTAAGAGTACAAATAATTTTTTTTAATCTCATACACTATGCTGCAAGAACTAAACCTTCTCCACTAATAATGTAACATATAGTTGATTAGTGTTCTTTAAATATTGATTATATCCATGCTCAGAAAACCAAACTGAGATGTAATGCATATCACAATAACGATAATATCGTCTCACTGCCCAGCTCTAATTTTAAGTTACGTTTGTAATAGAACTGGATATCTACCTTTTTCCTATGATACCTAATCCAGCATTACTCTGTTGGTATTGGCCCAAGATCGACAATAAGTATCAGACCACTGCCATCTATAGAGGACAGCGGTACAAAAAATAAACACACAACTCAGCATTGTACATTACTGCTGATTGATATGGCAATAAGAAGAAAATAGACAAACAGTCCACCTAAAATACACAGAATAAAATGATGTATCTAGTGGATGGACCACGGGATCAGGTTAATCAAAATGATTCACTTTTGGAAAACCCCTTTGTATCCAAGAAGCTTGAGTGACATTTCCAAGAATCTTTACATAGACCTGTCTGTCAACAGAGGATTAGGTCTGAGCATTCCACATCAGAAAACATTTTTAAAACGATACAGCTCCAATTCTCCTATTACAGACTTGATTCTCGCCTGTATCCGATACAGCCGGCCAGACAGTGCTAAGGGGGCGGGAGACACCAGCCCGCACCATCACTAAACCGCAGAGGTTGCTTACACTCAAAGATTTCTAACAGCTCACAGTCAAAATGCTAAGCATTAGCGGAGGCCTAAAGGTCCCAGACTGGCATGCATTACTGGGAAGATCCCAAACAATGTTGGATCATTTGGACGGTATACTGTTCACCATTGCCCTTGAGGTTCTTTTTTCTCAATTTTCGTATCACCACTCACCAAACACATGGATTACTTTTAACACCTGGAACAAAGTGTTAGCTCGCTCGTAATGACGGTGCCCTCAAGCTGAGATGGACCTGCTCCAAAGAAACACCAAAGAAGTCTGCCTGATTTCACCAAGACAATTATGAGAAGTGTACTTTTATGGATGTTTGGCATGCCGATGATTGACATTTGTGGTAGAGTAACAAAACAGATAAGGGAAACATTCGCTAGAGAAACAAGAAAGATGCAATATTTTAACTAATTTGTCTAAATAACTCTAGTCATCCATTTTTCATGGTGAACATAATGAATATTTGCAGTGCTTCAAAACTGACTGCAAATTAACTAAAATTTTAATTCTGGAATTAATGCAGCACTCCATTTACCAATAAGTCCGAGGCTTGCATAGGCTCATATTCACTTAAACTGTTCCATAAACTGTACCAGACAAACAAACAGCATCACTCTGCCCTTTCCAACTGAGATGTTGCACTGAACTTTCTATCCTGACAATTTGCAAGCACTTCTTCAGACTTTGTAACTAAGTAGCCCACTAATCAACATTAATCGCAATTCATTATCTCAACTGCAACACTGCAAAAACGATTTAACAGAATTATACTGCTATATGTGATGTATGGCAATTTATGTGAGATAACGTATATGTACTTGACTGGCATTTGACTGAGAAGGCAGAACCACCTAAAATGACTTATTGAGGTTCAGTGATGAAGACCGTAGCTGTTATTCACAACTAAGTCACTTTATATCCATCACATCAAAGTGGTGTACCTGCCCAGTTTAAAAAATAGATTACTTCAGTAAATCAAGTGATTTTACTTTTGGAAATCATGTTTGCATCATTTCTCCGAGCACTCTGCTTCAGGGACTGCCTTGCACATAAACGACCATGGATTTTCAGCAATTGTTAAGGGATATCTGTGACCCTGCTTCTGTTAACCCCCTACGAGTTAACACACACAAAAGATTAATATAAATCCAACCAATCTTATGGCCAATCTTATGTCAGCTGTGCTGAAACACACTGTGGCAATGTACTCCTATCAGCCTGTAGATAAACTGTTTCAGGGAGGGAAAACACACTGGACGTAATAACCCCAGACAGCTGTTACTAAACAGGTTAATTTAGCATCCTGTTTATGAGTATCATGAAACCGAAGCAGTGACATGTACACCACTTTGGCAAAACCTTAATGAATTTTTGTCTGGGGTGAAGGTAAAGTCAGCTGGGGTTGGCGACTGAACTCTTAACCTTATCTATGGCGAAAGGCTCCTGCCACTGTAAGTCAAGTTCCATTAGCAAGTCCCCTGTTAACCGAACATGGTTGTCATGGAGACTCCCATCCTTCAACAAACTCTTTACAAATACATTATGTTAATCAATGTAATAAACTTTGATCATTAATGCTACAGAATACAGTCGACCCCCGCAAAGTCGCGGTTCAGAGTTTGCGGCCTCAGTCGTTCGCGGATTTTATCTTAGAACCTAACTAATAATTTAAATTAAATTATTACTGTATTTACCCTGCTTATACCAAAGAAAACGACAGCGCATACCAAAGAAAACGTGCTTGCATGAATTAATGTACAGTGTATATATAGGGGTAACATCAGTATTTTACATTCTAGCACTGCGGGAGACAGCAGTTCAGTGTACACTGTACAGTATGTATACGGGTTTGCCTGTAATTTTTTTTTTAAGGGTAACGTATTAAGCTGAGTTTAATATGAAATTATTAGCATATCTGGGGCCATATTTAGGGTTTAAACAATAAAAATAGGCATTTATAGGCTTTTTTTTTATAGGCGTAACCCCCGCAAATTTCTGGGGCTCGACTGCACATACTCACAGACTATGATTAGTTTTCTACATACTGTGGTTTCAATATGGCTTGCAATATATTATTGCAATTATATACCAGGGTGGCCAGGATGACTCAAAGTACACAATTTGAAAATAAAAAAGGTTTGTTATACTTGGTCTTTTAAACCAAACCTACAACCTTGTAGTTTACGTTTACGTTTACAGCATTTAGCAGATGCTCTTATCCAGCGCGACGTACATCAGTGATATAGTTTCTAGTTTACTTATAGAGTAACAAGCGGCCCCATCAAACTAAAAAGAAAAGACAAAGTCTACATATGATTGCTACTGAGTGGGAGAGACATCAAGACACAAAGCAATAATATCACGGGCTCACAGACGCACTGCTCACCACGCCCCCTCATACCCCCCTCCTTCATTCCCAGACACAGCTGCTCTCTGTCTCAGCACCTGTCAGTGATTCTCGGAGTCAAGTTCAGGCAGCAGGCAACTACAGCTCTGGCATTCAGCCCAAGTGTAATCCAAACAGGCAAAGACACAGGATGCAGCGATAGAGATGGAGAAACAGAGGGAGAAAGAGAGGGAAAATATTCACAAGAGATTTGTCTCTTTCATGGTTAGTTTAGAAACAACTTTGGATAACGAGGAGAACAAAGGTTAACTTATGGCGCTATTAAACGACATAAGAGTTGTGATACCAGTGTGATATTAGTAAGGCAATAACCACTTTTAGCATTTGAACTAAAACAAGTATAACATGTCCTGTGAATTTATATTCTGCACTAAAGTGAGATACTACTTTTCACTTTTTCCCTTTTAATCTGTCAATCTAATGTCTATAAGCTTTATTGTGATGCTGACTCATCTGAATGTAAATTGCTGCCTCACATCTTTATTTTGTCTCAGGCTTAATCCTTGTTATAACACTTCTTCATGCGGATGTATACTGTTTTTATTTGATTTGTTTATGGCTTATAACATCAAGGACTACAGCTGGAAATTACCCAGCTGGGTTGATTAATGGGCATTCTACCCGAGTTCATAAATAAATAGATAAATTAATTAATGTATTGATGTACTCATTTACTGTATTTATACATAAATGTATATATAATTATATTGAGCCTAGCTTTTTTTTATTATTCTGGGTGGTTCAGGACAGACTGCTTCCCAGCTTTTTCCCCATGGAACTGACCTTGCAGACATCCTCCAAAGTAATACAGGGGAAAACTTCTAAAATAACACCAGTTGTGTCCCCCCCCCCCCATTCACCTGATTGTAAAATACCACTGCTCCAATGAACTATATCCAGACTCTGGGCATAGTTCAGGGCTCTATGTCCTATGACAGGTTATTTGAGGGTTTAAGCTAGCCCTGGTTCACCCGACTGGCAGCTATTTTCAGGTCTTTAGTTACGGGCAGCAACAGTTGACATGCTGCAGGATGGACTCCTCCTGGCTTCACACTTACATGGAACTCTGTGGTGTTGAGAATGTGACGTCCGTCTGGACTCCAGCGCGAGGAGACTAGTCCGATTGAGCCCTCGTCTATCTTACAGTGCCAGTCTGGCTGCTCCAGAGACCACACCTGCAAAACAGAGAGAGAAAAACGTGCCCATGCACAGAGAGACACACACACACACACACACACAAACAGAAACACACACATAATCAGCAGCAAGAAATACTCTGTTCATAGGTTCCACTCTGACGGTCCTCTTCCATCTGAAGCAAAATGAAAGACTGGCGCTGGCTACCTTTACAAAGGTAAGATATTATTTAATTTGCTTAAAAATTTATGTGAGCCTTCAGAACTACACCTGAACCAACTAAATAGCATTCAATGTTTGAAATCTGTTCAATACAATATTATTCTGTTAGGCCATAGGTGCTACTTTTTCCTTATCTGTTATTCAGTTCACTGAATCCAGCTTATGTACGGATAGTCATCAAACGCATAGATCTGAGTACCTGTACCAGTCCTCTTTTGTACATAGCACAGAGGATGAAGAGTGAGTCTGAAGACCACTCCATGTGGGCCACCTGGTCCAAACAGGTGTAGAGCTGCAAAATCTGCAGAGAGTTGACATCGCGCACCACCAGGCGATACTGAACGCAAGTGGCCTACAAAACAAAGAGAAACGGAGGGGTTACTTAGAGATAGAACACTCTTAGTCCTTAACCCAGATGCTATCTTTGTATTGCAAAGAGATCTAACAGCACTGCTGAACATCTCACAGGTATTTGCACATCATTTTTCTTGCTTCTTCTTTATATAGCTGACATTAAAGAAGAAAGAAATTTGATTTCATACCAAATACTTTCCATCCGGAGAGACTCTGCACAGCTGGTTGGACTGCTTGAAGACCTCTGAGAAATTCATGCCAGAGCACTGAGAATCTGTGAATCACTCGTCCCTGTGATTTCACATCGCAAAATACAGGACTCAGTTTAATTTATTCACCACATCATTAAAAAAGGGCAATACAGAAGATCATAACTGCACTGCACACTCTTTTAGACTTAAGAGCCTGTCTGTGAACACGTTATACGGAAAAAACGTTAATGTTGCCCAGGCACCAGAAAACCAGTCAAACACACGATGGCGCCACCTAAACTTCACTGAAGACTCCTGCAGATCTCGGTCCCAGTCCTGAAGAACCAAGCTCGTTTTTGCTTAATCTGTCACAGCCAGTTCCGTTCATGAAGGACTTTGGAGCCTGTCGAGCTGACTAGACTAATAGCTGGACTACACAGCTAGGGTTAGACACTGCAAGTAAAAAACACAGCCAGCAATAAAGCACACATTCAAACCCTCTGACAGGAAAGCTATCACAGAGTTTGCTTACTTAACTGGCTCACTTAAAGTTAACTCTTTCGAAGATGCTCACTTATATACTGAGCGGGGTTAGCGAGACTGCATTAACTTGAGTTATACGTATATTTTAAATGATGACACTTATACCCCAGTGTTTGAGAAATTTTAGTTTTTGTTTTTTTTTTTACTCAATTTCAGTGCTTCACTCTGGTGTTTGTGTTCGATTTTATTTCATTCTGTTGAAGACAGCTCCTTTTCCAGTACTCCCATTTTGTTTAAGACCAAAACACACACCAGTGCTGCTAGCAGGTCTGTAAGGACCCAGTACATTGCACTTTAATCTTACTCAAATTATTTCCGCAGCTACTTTTAGTTCTACTACAAGTTTAGACTTCTTATTTCTACAAAAGTAATATGAGTTTTACTTGAATGCAGTGTTTGGGTATCCTCCTCGACTAATCAGTCACTTATTCTCAGTAAATCAACACACATACTCACAAAATCTAGTAATAATACATGCATTAATCTGGCTAACATTAGCCAACAACCTAGCCGCTTACTGGCATTTTCTGTACCTTTTAACGCCACGCTCCGTTAATGTTGTGCATACTTGTACCTTATCAAACTGGAATATCTGCTTGCTCGATGTATTTTTGGCATGAAACGTTTATTTCCCCAGCTAAACTATTATTTCCATCATTGTCCACTTGACGGTTGCTGTTTCTCCCCTGTTCGTTGTTTAGGAAGCGAGCCCGGTGTGTAACGTCATAGATTTGTGTCGGCTACAGCCAATCAGAGCCGTCCGTATACATTCTGGGAAATGTAGTTTTTCGTCCTTTTACCTTTTTTGCGTGAATGAGTTTTAACTCATAATTACGCTTAGAATAAAGCGAATGGATGCCTAAACTGGTCTATAATATATTTTAACGTCTTTGCAATCACATAAATCAGCACAATAAACCATTAGTGTTGGTAATATAAAAAAAAAACACTACCAAAATCGTTCCTCTTCAAGACTGCAGTCATATAAAGAGTGTTTTCCAGCTTTAGACGAGCATGGGTATGGTCTTTAGAGTAAAGATGTGAGTTTCTCTTCTGCTTTGGGAGCTTGCAAGGCTGTTGGATGAGGCTGGGTGGTCCCCTGGTGAGAGAGAGTCGTGTTTCCCGCTCGTGTGAGCCCAAACGGCGGCTAACGCCTCCTCCTGTCCCCCTGTCCCCCCTGTCTCCCCCAACCCAGCCCACCCCACCGCGCGCAGGACAAACTCTTTACCCTAACCCGCATAATCAGCGCAATACGGACACCTTGCGCAGCGTCTGTCTCATTTGACCCGCTGTTTACAGAGTCGACCAAAGACCCATTAAACCCCGTGAGGTGTGTTTTATTGACGCCCCACTCCATAACCAGCCTGAGCCTTTTCCTCCAAGAGTTGCGAGGGTCAGTTCCAGTTCAAGGAAAAATGATTTTGGGACTCCAGAAATTCTAGGCTTCTGCGGATATTTCATGACTGGAGCGCACTTTTCGTTCTGACAGGTATGTTTGCACAAATAGCCGTTTGTGTGCTTGTGTTATTATTTTGCCCAATAAAACCTCGCCACTCATTTTTGGGTATGAAGTGAATTTACGCGCGACTCTTTACCATTTATCCACTTCGTAATATTAGTTTCACTAAGACTGCCATGGACTGTAAAGTGGTCTGAGTGTACATGGTCGATTTAAATTATTATTACTATACTAATAATTTGGTATAAAATGTTTTATTGTTTTTGTTATTTTAATTCTATTCTAATTATTTATTGCGTCATAACCATCTTGTTTGGCCTCATTGCAGCCGTTTTCAGCGTTTTGGCTCCCAGATTTCTTCTTTAAATGGCTGCTGCGTATTACATTTGTGTGGTTTGTGTTAAGCACGGAACACTGTGGACAACTTGAACGCCGAGATGATTTGGGTTATGGATTTTGTGTGTGTGTGTGTGTGTGTTTGTTGGTTAGAAAGTCGATAACAGTGTCTGAAAAAGGTGATCAGGCTGGTCAGAGTTCAGGTTTGATCGCTTGCTCTCTTAGAGTACAGTAACAAGGAGGAATAATAGTCTCGGAGCCTAAAGCTCAGAAATATAAAGCTCATAACTGTCTGACTGTAATGAATTCCTTGTGGTATAAATACAATGTTATACTAAATTATTATTACTATAATTATTATAATAATTATGATTATTATTATTACTGAAAAAAATATACAGCATGTATAATATATTATAATATCTCTGTCTCTCTGCCTCTCTGTTCTCTCTCTCTCTCTATATATATATGTATATATATCACAATCAGAATATATATATATGTGTGTGTGTGTGTATATATATATATATATATATATATAGAGAGAGAGAGAGAGAGAGAGAGAGAGAGAGAGTATATATATATATATATATATATGATATCTCTCTCTCTCTCTACATATATATATATATGTACCGCTAGGCTGAAGATTTTAAGCACTTTTGTGAGCTTATAGCTTTACTCTAGCAGGAGCTGTGTGTGTGTGTGTGTTTGTGTGTGTGTGTATTGTATGGACCTCGTTGTCAAGGTGGCTTTAACTAACTCGTGTGCAGGACAGTGTTAATCTGTGGACACTGACAGTCTCACTGATTTCTGTCAGTCTGGACCCCCGTGGCTCGGGTCGGTCTCTCAGTCCGGCTCCAGGGCTCGTGTGATGAAAGGTAAATGTGTTTTTAATGCAGCGCTGAGCTTGAACCTCTGATTTCACCGTTGATGTAAAGACCGTGGTAAAACTGTTCGAGCCACAGGCTGCCGTGTGAAGGGACACCGTGCGGCTCCCTGTTCTGAGAGTGTTAATTCAATTCTCCGGGCCGATCCCTCTTGTCTGGGTGTAATTGCTGAAGAGCAGGCACTTCTGTCTCATGGCGATGGGAATTCCCATCATGGGAATAAATCTCTCAGCTAGTGCAGCACACAGCTTCCTCAGAGAGGACTTTGAGGACCAGCTCCACCTCCAGCTCCAGCTCTGGGCTGTTTTCAGGACCTGAGTCCTTTTGCGTAAAGGTGTGTGACGCACCTTTTAGAGCCTTGGTAGCAAAAAATCAGGGCGGTTCAGAGCGTGATGACACTTCAGGCAGGTTTTTATAAAACTATGAGGTTTTGTAAGGAGGGGAAAGTGAGTATAAAACCTGCAAAATTAAATATTTACAGTGTTTTAAAGGGAAATGGAAAATTTGGTCAGACTGACCAGGTTTTTATTGATAGAGTACTATTGTTATGGTTAGTTGTGTGTGTGTATGTGTGCGTGTGTGTGTGTTCAAGTGTGTGTATATGTGTGTGTGTGTGTGTGTGCGTGTGTGTGTCGCACTTTCTCTTTCGCACCCCTAGCGTTTGTTGTTGCCGAGGCAACAGGACGCGCGCGCTGCGCTCCAGATAGCGCGCCTTCTGACTTTGTGATGTCACACAGTATGGCGGGGGGAGGGGGGAGGGGGGAGGGGGGCGCCACTTCACTGATGTTTGCGTTGTATACAGATAAAAGTTAATGATAAAGGGGAAAAAATCTCTCGCATACATCCCAAACAGTAGAAGTACCACGTGCATACAAAAGTACCAAATACCATACAGCGTACAAAAGTACCTGAAATGACGTAATCCATGCAACCCTGGTCCAGACATTCCTCTTCAAATAGCACCATGTTTTGCCCACATAAACATTAAGCAAAGGTTTTAAGATAAAAGTACCTCTAACTCTTATATTAGAATACATAAACTCATTGTCACAGCAATTAGGGGTGCATCAACATATCCTAAAATGTGACCATACGCTTCATGGAGAATAAGCATTACATTAATCATGAGATTTATTGTAACTGCATTGTTAAACCAGTACAACTCAACAACCCAGTCCAGCACATTCATGTCATACATCATCCCACCACCGCCTTCCAGCCCTAGTCTTATTAGTAAACTGTGCCAGAAATAAATCCAGAAATAATTTTTCTTCATTCAAGTTTCATCCTAAATATTGCTTGAATGTTGAATTGTTTTTGTTCAATATATTTGGAGTGTATTGAACCGTGAACCCTGAATCGTCTACGGAGCCTAATCGTGAGCTGACCGTATCGTTACACTCTTACAAACAATCCTGTCATACTTTCCTATTTGAAATTAAATTTGAATGGGGAGTTTTACATGTAATGAAAATGAAAGTTGTGACTTATTTATTTATTAACTGATTTATTTGTTAGTAAAGTTTATGTGGAGGTTGGTGGCGTCTGTGTTTCCACTGAGGAGGTGGGCTCTCGGGGTTTGTTGAGGTTGTTGATCCGTGTTTAGTTCGACTTTTTCTTCTCATAAAAGTTATTTGCATAAGAGGAGAACCACTGTAACCCCCCACTTCACTTAGAGACCCTTTTCAGGTAGAGGATGATATCTTGCCATTGTTTACTGGGGAGAAGAAGGAAGGACGTCCGGCCTGTACCACGTGGCGCGTGGTCCCACTGGGACGGTGCCAGGCAGGTTCAGGCCTGCCAAACCCGGCACCTTGATTCTGAATCTGCACACCCAGCCCAAAAGCCTGCTGGGATTGAGACTGAAGAAGCAGCGTTGGGAGGCAGGGTGGAAATTACTTTCAAATTTCAAATCTTCACTGTGCTAAAGGCTCTCTGGTCCATTCACTTCAAATATTGGCTCTTTTTCACAGGGTATAATTGACTAGCTGTGAGTAAATGACAATAAAGAGTACTCGAGTGCGTATTTATGTTAAAATTATTTGACGTAAACCAAATTTGCTGAGATGTGGAAGTCCCAGTTTGGTGTAATAGATATCACCGCATTATTCCTTCTTGCTCATTACTGTGTTTTTATTATTCAAACACTTTGACAATGTCTAATATGTCCCAGCTTTATCTGGGCATAGATTTGTGCAGCTGGCCTCTTTAAGTTAGCGATAATGAGATAAATAATGCTTGTTTTTTGTGATTTTCAGAGTAATTTACCCCCCTGTGGAGCACCCCATGTCCAAGATGTCCCAGTCCTCCACGAGTGACGAGGGTACAACCTTTGAGCACCTGTGGAGCAGTCTGTGAGTTTCCTACCCATTCCTATATCCATTTATGGTCACATTTACATCACTGGGGTAGGGGGGGGGGTGCACACATTTCAGTGGGCCATGGCAACCAGGCACCCTTAGCTTTTTACTGGGTCCCTCATATAGATGCTGACACAATTGTGCACACAGACATATTTCCTATGCAAACAATTTTTAAAAAGAGATCCTTCACTATCTACAACATGATATATTCATTATTTATTCATTTAAATTAGGTGTGATGTAAACATTAAACTAAACATTAGATGGTAGAGGGTGGAGAACATCAGGTTGTTTGAGACACACAAAAAAGTAAACATATTTTATCAACTGAACGTATTTTTTTATATGGGAAGAGTGGTCCATTCATTTTTTTTGCCAGATCCTAGGTGTGCAGCACATTATCGCAAGCCTTAGTTGCAATGATTTCTATGAACTGGATAGTGACTGTTTCCTTATAAAAACACGTTCAAATGATTATTGCAAAGAACTGTTCATTCATTTAAAATTGCAGTAATTCATCACATCACCTCATCAGCAAGTGAAAACAGCACATATAGTGTTAAACCACTCATAGAAACCCTTGCCAGTCACAGAGCATCTTCTGTAACTTTTTAGGGAGGCAGACAGCACATATTTTGAGCTTCCTCAAACCAGTCATCCTGGAGACAGGGGGCCATCCAGCAGCCTGCCCAACAACCGGGCCGAAGTGTGCATGGACGTCTACCAGATGAGGGACCTGAATGACAACGTCATGGTGAGAAAAAACTGCAGGGTCTTATCGGTTAGGAGGCTTTGATGATCAAAGCTGATCATTTTAGGGGAAATGTGGGGATGGTTTACATTGTGGATGTGGTTTTGTAGTGGTAGTAGAGATGTGGATCGCTGTCTTGGAAATTAATTAACAGAGCAACTCATTTGAATTATTTCATTATATAAACTGTAGCTTTTAAACTGCAGTACAGCTCAAGTATGTCATCTGCAAAGTCAGTCTATGATCTGGGTAACTGATGCTCTTGCGAGCCGAGAGAGGTGGACAGTATTAAGTCAGTTTCTTTGTTTTAAAGAAGCACGGTATTGCCTAGAAGCCATCCGAATTTTAAAGGAGGTGCATGCATGCCCCGTTTAAATGGACCCATAAATGAACAGTTACTCACTCATGAGCACTGCTGAGCTTGAATTGGCTATCATTTCAGTTGATTCAGTAAATACAGTGGCTTGCAAAAGTATTCAACCCCTTGAAAGTCTTGATAATTTTCTGGACTACAAAAGATTCGTCTGCATATTTTTATGTTAGCTCTTATGCTGTACCAATACATTTACAAAGTCAAAATGAAACATTTTCTGTAGATATTTAACTAAAAAAGAAAAATCTCAATATAGGGTTTGCAAAAGTATTTAACCCCAATTAATACTTTGTAGAGAGTCATTTTGCTGCAGTAACAGCCGTAATTCTTTTGTGGTAAGTCTGTATCAGTTTTGCACATTTTTAGTCGTGATTTCTCCGCTTTCTTCTGAGCAGAATTTATAGAGATCCTCTAGGTTTCTGGTACGGCACCCCTTAACACCAGTTTTCAAATAGTGCCACAGGTTCTCAATAGGGTTAAGGTCAGGACTTTGACCTGGCCATTCCAAAACATTCACCTTTCTGTTTGAGCCATTCCAGTGTCGTTTTGGCTTTAGGCTTATGGGTATTGTCATGCTGAAAGATGACAATGCAGTATTGTGCGGTATTTGTGTCCATCCATTTTCACTTCAACTCTGACAAGATTCCCAGTCCCTGCAGATGAAAAGCATCCCCATAGCATGATGCTGCCACCACCATATTTCACTGTAGGCATGAGCAGTGTTATTTTTATGCCACACATACTTCTTTGAAGTCTGGCTAAAATTTTCTATTTTGTTCTCATCTTACTATGAAACCTTCTCCCACATCTTAACTGGGTCTCTCATGCTTTTATGTAGACTTTCTTAAAAAATGACTTGTCTCTTGCAACCCTCCTGTAGAGGCCTATGTTATGGAGAGCTCTTGAAGTTGTGGACCCTTAGACCTTCACTCTTTAGACCCTTGGACCAGATCTCTGACAGTGACAGTTTGATTTCTAGTAGTTTCTCTCACCAGTTGATGTTTTGCTATAATGCTTAGTTTAGAGGGACAGCCTGTTCTAGTAAGGGTCTGGGTGCTGTAATGAACCTTTCACTTACTGATGATGGATCTGACAGTGCTGATGATGGATCCGACAAACTCTTGTTTTGTGGCCATGTGCATTTCAGTGATTTTGTTTCTCACATTGGCAGCATGCTGCTTTGTCTTCATTTTTGCAGTGATTTACCAACAAAAGAAAAAGTCCCTTACTTTTTATATCCAGAGAGACAACCTTACTTAAGGAATTACGAGTAGTACCTTATTATGTTTAATTATGGTCAAATAAGTGTCACCTTTGTGTTGTCTGTGATTCATTTGTCATTTGTATAAACCTGGAGCTTCCGAAGCACAGGGGTTCGAATACTTGTGCCAACTTGATATTTCATTTTTTAAATATATTTTAGATGTCGGTGAACAAATAACATATTTTGGCATTTAATTTAAGCTGGTGCAGAATCGATCTCAACATAAATATAGTTTGAGGAAAATTATGTATCGAAGTTTCATAATCCAGAGAATGGATTATCTTGACTTTCAAGGGGGTGAATACTTTTTCAAGCCACTGTATATCTCTGATAATCAGCAAAATATAAGGAAATATAAGGAAAATTTCATGTTTTTGTTCATTGTCTAAGTAAAAATAAGTCTACAGAAAACACACCTTTGCAATAATGCACAATTACAGGATATTTGATTAATTTAACATATTAGGGGGAAAAGGTAGCCAGTGCAAAAGTTATATATAAAGTCTATATATTATGTTTGTATTTTTGTGTACATTTCACTGATATGGCCAAAGTCAGTATCGGTAATTATTAAGATTAAATGTCAATTCATTATTTCATTATCACTGTTAAGGGTAAACCTGATTAGTATATTATCAGTTGTTTGTAATACATTTAATTATTATTGCAAGTGTTATTTTGGCCCAATCATCACTCCCTATTGGAGGGCAAAAAAAAAAAAAAGAAAATCACACAAGTGCCCTTTGCTTGTGAACATGCAAAATGTATTATAAGTTTATATTATACTGTATTATATATATTTATATAATAGTGATTTATGTATTTTATAAAGTATTATTCAAAAAGCAGGCCTGATGATCTCTTCAGTAGAACAATCTCTCTTCTTCCTCCATCATCTCAAAATAACAAAGATAATAGTAAATGTAATAGGTATATGTGATGTATTTTTTTAAAGAGACACATATATTGTTCAGTCATACACATTACTTTAAATCATGTTAATTTACTGTAAATACAGTCAAAACGTAATATATTCTATACTGACACTGTGGGTCTCTGCAGAAAAATAACAAATATGTGGCATTGGTCGAGAAACCAGTGCATAAGACAAACTGTGTATAATAAAATGGCAAAAATGAGGATACCAGAGGAAAAACAAAATATAAAAATCCAAACTGAAGTTTGACCTCTCCTTGAGATCGCTAGCAAGTGATCACTTCACTGTAACATGCTGTAGGCTAACGCTAACGAAAGGGACTGATCACCTTTTTATGTTATTTTTTTATTTTCCCTAGTCTGTTAAATCAATATACACTCAGCATAGAAACTGTGAGAAAATCACAGGAAAATGTCATATTTTAGTTATTTTCCTCTAAATAGGTGGGTTAACTTATTTCTATTAAGAAAACCAACAAACTATGTAATCTGACCAGAGGTGCTCATACTTTTTCACACAATTGTGCAGTAATAATATAATATGTCAAATTAACATCCATGTTAATACATAACATACATAACACATACATACATAATACATAACATACATAATTTACTTGAGCACTAGTGTACATCGCTCTGGAAAACAGCGTCTGCTAAATGCCGCAAATGTAAATGTATAAATGATTCTATATACTTCAATGTTTCACACAATTCCATAAACATTGCCAATCGAAATTTTTATGGCCACATTTTACATAGAATGGATGTGCTAAAATTCACTTCCAGATACATCCTCATATTCAAAATGTATGTGATCACATTTTGAGACTTCTCAGGAAATTACAGTAAATAAATAATTGCAGAATAATATTTATCATTTAATAACTTGGTGTTTTAAAAAACCCTTAATCTACTCTGTATACATTATTACTGAATAAAATTGCAGCAATTATTATGACAGGTGATCCCAAACTTTTGAACAGCAGTGTGAGTAATACACCAGATATATTGTATGTTTCAGTTACATGGAATGTTGCTAAATCTGAGTGCTTCATTTGCACTTATAAACAAGTGTGCAATACAACAATATCAGAACCACTACTAAAGGCCCGTATTTAAAATCAGTTCAGGGTGTATAAAATATGGTAGTTGTTATATTTGAGATACTCATATAAAACCTTTCAGACCAAGAAGAACACTTTATAGCTCCAAACAGAGTGTTTTAGGCAAGACCATTAATAAATTCTTTTTGAGCCCATTTTTAGAGGCCCTAAGGTCCATATAACACCTTTGTTTCTATGGCTATCCCAAGCCAGGCTGTTTTTTCCCTCCGTATGGGAGCAGATTCCCTCCTCACTGCCTGGTTTCCCTCTCTTCCATTCTGTTTTCCCTCTTCTTGGGCTCCACAGCAAGCCAGGGTTCGGTCTGGGATTTAAAGAGGGAGGTTATAATGGCTTAATTAGAGGGAAAAGCCAAGCCAGGAACATGACACCTGCTGCTCCCTTCCATCTGGGGCACACGTGCTGAGAGAGAAGGGGTTGGGAGAGGGTGTGTGTGTGTGTGTGTGTGTGTGTGTGTGTGTTGGGGGGAGGTTGTGGGTGTAGAAGTGATATGTAGATGGATAAATAGATGCCTTAGAGGGCCCAACTGTTTAGTATGTTGTGTGTTATTTCATGAAGCATTGTGCAGGCCATATTATCTATGAATCATCCAAACTAGCCTATCGGAGTGCCACATGGCTCAAATACGGGCCCTGTCACTTTCTTTGAGTGCGTTCTTCAAATGCATTGTCTAAAATATATTTTGCCATCTTACAGAGTCACTTTTTTTTTACTATTAGCTCTGCTGATCATATGTCAGCATATGGGGGATGAGTATGTAGCAAATATAGTAGTTTAGATTGTACTGCTGGTGGCGTTAGACTTTTAGTTGTCTGTGTACCATAAAATCCCATTTGACTGTTAAAGCTGTCACAGATTTCATAGTGAAAAATTAGCAGCTCCTGAAGTCTCTGTAGACTTGCAGATGGCTGTACATTAATTATATGGTTGTATATCATATAGCAAGCTTGTGCAAGGTTTTGTTGCATTATGATTACATCTGATTACATTTGATCTTTTTGTTTTTTGAATGGATCTACACTGATGCGTCTGTCCACTTTAGGTTTAGGTCCTGAGTATTTGGAGGAACAAACTGCTTTTTGTACTTTTTTGAGGGCATGTGCGCTTGCATAAGATGATGTGGAAACACATTTTTCTGCAGGCAGCGAAAATGAGTTTTTTGATGTTCTTTATGTGAGTCATGCTATAGTTCCGTTTCTATCAAAAACACTCAATTTACTTGTAGATAAGTGCTATTGTACCTGTCCCCTTCAGACTAAATTGGTATCGTCCAATCCATCGGTGGGCAAGTTCAGGCCTGCCCTTTTCGTTAATAAATAGTCATGAGGCCAGAAAGTGGGAGGTCCAAGATTTGTTGTTAGCTGCTGCTAGAAGTTGACAGGGCCGGGACAGAAATATAGGAAAAATCCTCCTGCTGTCCTGTAACAGTCAACCCTGCACAGAGCCACTGCGCTCAGCAAGCCCTCGCTCGGGAGCCACCGGCACAGGGATCCAGGTTTTGGTGGCACCACACTCACCTGTACTCCCGGCGAGGTCACATGACCATCCAGGTGGGAGAGTGTCTCCTGTCAGCCGCCCGCCCTGCGGGACTGCTGCAATGCTGTGCATCGGTGACCCGGCTCATCATTACGGCACGGTAGGTGAGCTTCTTGCTCGGAAAGGAGAATCTTATTCTGGAACCCTTTATCAGCACAGGAGGGGAAAGGCAATGTTAATGCAGCCAAAGCCTTCCTTTAACTTTTTTCGTATTGAAGTAGTGATAATAAGTTGTCCTGCCTAAACAACTTTGGGCCAGTTTGTATGATCAATTGCATTTTAAAAACTCAAAAAGTACGTTGTGTGTGTAGTCTCGTGATCTTTTTTTTTTTCATAAAGTGTTCTCCTGTGTTGTGTTTAGAAAGTTTAATAAAACTAGCAGGTCATGATGTGTTATGTACTATATATATATTCTTTCATTTTATAGGTAAACATGCCAAAATGTTTTTTTTTCCAGGCATGGCTTATACAGCAGTAGTTGGTTTGTGTTGTAAGTGCTGTAGGTGTTGACTGTCAGATACCCAAAAGTTAAGCCAGCATTAGGGGACTAAACTTGGATCTTACTTCAGTGATGTAAATGGATCTGCACATAAACAAATGCTCTGTTAGCTGTTATTTGTTGACCTTAATAAGTGATGGTCTACAAACTATCTAACTAAAGGTGCCCTGTGATGAGCAACGTGTGGCACGTTGCTCCGACTGATACCTGTTGATGCATCTGAATGGAGTTGTCCATTAAAGGGACTTCTGAGTAAATTATTGTATATTAGAATATATAAGGTTTCAGTATTATTATCTAAATTTAATTGGCTGAATATTTAATAAGAGTTGATCATTTAAATGCAAGCCACATTATTGAGGAACATGGCTTTATTGCCTTTTATTTAGGGAATGAAAGTTTATAATCAGTGCGTTTTTTTTATTTTAATTTGAATAATTTTGGAAAACATTCTTGTTAATGTAGTTTATATAGTTTTTTTTTAAGTATTCCTCTAACACACTTTGCTTTTTCACATGCATTAACTACTGTACAGGCACCGATCAGTACTTAGGACTGCACTACAGTACCTGTGCAGGAGAGGGCGATGTTTTTGCACTCTGGTATAATAACCAGTGCTGGGTGAACTGGCACTGTGCACTGTAGTTTACCCCAGCAGAGATGTGTCTGAGCACGCTCTAAGGATATACAGCATTATGTCACGCTGCCCACATCAAATCTCATCTCTCCACAAGCTGCCTTTTCATCATCTTTATGATATCAACAGTGTGATAAGATGTTGTATGTGCTGTAGATGTGTGTATGGCCGGGAGCCTGACATCTTTCTGCTCCTCTGCTAGCAATACACAGGCAACCTGAAACCAACTGTTCAGTTTAACTTTCGTTGACCAACTTTTTTTAAAAAGAACTTTTTGTGTTTGAATATTATTGCAGTAAGGGAGCTACTTAACTTGCAGTAGTTTTATTCATAAGGATTTATTCATCTTAACATAAGTTAAAAATGGCATTAAACTGCTTTTTAGTATAATCTATATCTACTGTTGCATACAGTCGATTAAAACAGATTGCCTTTCCCCTGAATAGAAAACCTTCTGACTACCACTTATAATAGAAGACTATGGGAAGATGCTGAAACTGTTATAAGTGCATTATATGAGTGGGTTTTATGTACTTTTCTAAGTGCAGGGAAACTGTCTATGGTAATATGCTACAGATGTGGCAGATAGAGGTAGACTGATCTCCATGCACTGGAGTATTCCTTTAAAACAACATGGTACAATGGAGTAGGAGTAGGGTGCTTTTATGACAACTAGGGATTGTCATAAAAGCTTGGGACTGTGCAATGTAACTCAGCATTTATTTATCTGTATGGCACTGAATGTTGTCTCATCCTCTCATCACCTGCTGCTATATCATTTTACTGCATTCTTCATATTTTCATGGCACAAACAC